>JADRCD010199847.1:6358-37861 GCA_019843815.1 Montemys delectorum
GCCATCCCTGGGCTGGAAGTCTTGGGTTCTATAAGAGAGCAGGCTGAACAAGCCAGGAGAAGCAAGCCAGTAAGGAACATCCCTCCATGGCCTCTGCATCAGCTCCTGCTTCCTGACCTGCTTGAGTTCCAGTCCTGACTTCCTCTGGTGATCAACAGCCATGTGGAAGTGTAAGCCAAATAAACCCTTTCCTCTCCAACTTGCTTCATGGTCATGATGTTTGTGCAGGAATAGTAACCCTGACTAAGACAACAGGCTTCTCTGAGATAAGTTATTATCTGTCTTGCCCAACTGTGAACCTACAAGCTACAATAAAGACTGACCAGGCTAGGGCAGATATGTTTATGTGTCCAATGATGGTATAAATATATTGGGGATAACAAACCACTTTGCAATTGCATTTAAGGTCTGCTCTATAGGAGGAAACCCATCCCTGTACCATGACTTCTACCAAGAATCGATGGCTGGGAACTACAAAGCCCTGGAGAAAATAGATTATGGTCAGCAGGTCTAAGATTTATGGACCTTTTCTCTCATCAGACTGAGCACCAGTAGATGTGGATTTCCTACCTCTATTCACAGAGATTTTACCTGAAGATTGGTGTTTCATTTATTCCCAAATCTTTTGTCCTTGTGCAACTTCACCTCTACAAATATGTAAAGAGTACTTACTTGCTAACTACTAGTGAACAAATTTTTAGAATTGCTTTCTTGGTGATAGTTTTGTCAAATGTCATATCACTCGAGTTATATCAGTCTACCTTGAAAAATTTTGGCACTTTATCTTAAAATCTAAACCAAGAACCCAAACAGCTGAGGTAGTTCAGCAAAGTGGAACTGAAGAAGAAGAAAACGGAATTTTCAGAATGCAACCATCACTGGTAAATCAGTCTCAAAGCTTTTTCAGTCCACGTACAATTCTGATATGAATTTTGTGAAACCACACTTTTCTGAGTCAAAGATTTGCCAACCATTTTACCTAAGGCTGTAGTTGGACTATTGGAGTCTATGCTACAATTGTCTCCACTTACAATGAAAATTACGGCCAGAACATTGATAAAACTTGATATTATGTATTGCTTTACAAATAAACTATGAACTTGAAAACATAATGATAATACATTCAGTCCTTTTGAGCAAGTGTGATTTATGGTTCTGTTATCATGCACATAGATGTTTCTACTATCTGGTGATGAGTTAAATCGATATTTTTAACCTCTCTTGTAAACTACATTACTCTTTCAGCTGTAGGTGTTTTCTAAAAATTAACACAAGTAAACAGATAACTTTGGGGAATATATTTTTATGTGTAGATCACATTTACTGTATTTGTTATCTCTGTCATAGTTTCCTGAAAACTAATGTACAGAGCCAATTGGAACTTACTATGATAAAGAATTGCATGTCTCCTACTAGCAAGTTCTGTGTAAGAATACTGTTTGCTATAACTATTACAAAGAATGGCACAGTCCAGTGATAATACAATTTTCACAAATAAAACTTTGCTTAGATGTCTTTACTCACAAAATGTGCATTGGATCTTGCCAATAACTAATAATTTTGAAAATATAATACAAATTTGTTTATATTTTTATCTTATACTGTTTTAAAGATTTTAGTTGATTGTTTTAGAAATGCAAATATATTAAGTAGGTAAACATACCATTTACAGAAAGATTCTAATATACTAATATTCCTTGAAATACAACTTTAATGTTATTATGGTCAAGTATATTGATAGCACATTTTGAGCATGAACCTCTAAAAATATAAAGGAATAAAAAAAATGCAATCCGAGTGAAATGAAAGAAAACATTTTCCTGTGTGGTAATAGTGTAATATAACCTTAATTTGCCTTGCAAAAACGAATAGTATTGTCCTTTCAGAGAAATAAGACTCCATGTATTTTTGATAGGACATACAAAAAGTTACACTATTCTGTTCTAAATCGAACCATTTAAAGAAATCTACTGCAGAATCGCACATTATTCTCTCTCTCTCTCTCTCTCTCTCTCTCTCTCTCTCTCTCTCTCTCTTTCTTTCTTTCTTTCTTTCTTTTTTGTAGAAATTTTTCATGAATATCCCAGGATACTGTTATTGGAAATAATAAAACATACCATTGTAAGATCAATGAGGGTTGAGATGACTTTATTCTCATAAGCTAAAAAAGACAATCAGTATGATAATTAGAGCATGTTAATTATTCTCTACCAGCAACCCCCAAATGCTAATGATATACAGCAGGAAATTAACAGCAGTTACTGCTCAATATTGTATGACTTTTCCATTAAGAATAATATAAGAAGTTGTTAAATTATAGAAAATGAGAGTAATGAGGCTGGAATCTTAAAGCAATTTTGATTTCCGGTCTGGCTACTGAGGAGTCATTAGAAAGAGTTCCTAGTGAGTGCTGCAGTCTACGTGGGTTCAGCAAGCCGGAATACAACCGGGAAATCTTTCTCTGTGCTTTTGTTTTTACAAGACAGAACAAGACTGGGTATTCTGGCTCCACTAGAAGCAGTACAGTAACCTTTCCTGAATAATACATTTGCCAAAATCTGCTAACACCATTCTACTCTTCCCTTTAAATCTGCTGGACTGATATAACAATGAGTATAATGTACCAGAGTCCCAGAACAATCTGAAGAGCTGGAGAAGGCTTTGTAGTTAGAAATCATTTCTAAAGAAAGAAAACCCATTATGTGACTAAGACAGCTGAGAAATAAACACAGAAAGGAACTGAAAGGCTTTAATTTCCTCCTATGAACCCGTTGTGGGAACTCTCTTTTGGAAAGTTGTAGTATAAAAGAAAATATATTACAATAGACCATGTAATTGACAATCACCCCCATGGTATTCTGTATGTCAAATATAATGTAAATATAATTTGATTGGATGCTAGAAAGCTTGATAATCTATATTTGAGAATGTACAGTCTTTAAACATGCTTAAAATAATGTGGAAAATGATCTCATCTCAAAGAGTAAATTACTTGTTTATTTAATCAACAAGTTGAATTCTGCTACTCTAGCATGCTATATGAAAATTAATATTATCGTTACAGAGAAATCAGAGAAGAGGAATGGGGATAAAATATCACTGTGCAACATTTGGCATGATAAATTATTGAAATATTTTAACAGTTAATTGGATAGATTAATGTATAAACATCTTCCATTTTATTCATATACAGGTTATATAATTAGGTATGTTTTAAATATTTATTTCATTTTATTGCAGTCTATGATTTTGTATATTATGTTCTTTTAAAGATTCGAATGCACATCTAAGTGGCATCTAATACATACAGTACACACTTAAAGGGACCAAGATCAATCAGTCTTTGGCTTAAACATCATTTCCATTTTTGTATATTAAACGTAATTTGAGATCTACATTTGCAAACAATTCAGGGGTTACAGATCCTATAGAAAACATCTCTTTTGTGCTTAAGCCCAGACAGTTTTTCTAATACAATATTGAGTTATTATTACCATCACTCTCTTGCTTCATTTTCTCTTAATATCTACTTATGCCAGTCTGGCCTCATGATTCCATTTACAGAAAGACATTTTCAAAGCATGTTGGTAAGTATTCCATCACGGAAATTACACCAAAAACAAAATTATTGGAATAAGTAGATGCTTTATAGCCAAATACAAGCTGCTAACTACACATAAGCCAGCTGAGTTGTCTCTTGCATAATATTATTGTACCCCAGGTAGGCAATTTATTCTTTTGTAAATATATCTAAAAGCATCCTCAAAATGATTGTTTCACAGTAAATATATGTTTCCCTGCTTAGTGCTTTCTTGTTATTGTTATTGGATTTTTATTCCCACCATAGCTGTTTTTAAAATATTTTCTGTCTAGAATTATGGTTATATATAATTTTCAACCAGTAGAATCTATTCTAACTCCTCCCATCAAAATGTAAGCAAGTAAGATTATGAGGCAACTAGATGATATTGTAAGCGTTTAACCTTTCATGTCCCTTCAGAATATCATCTGTTTTCCTCCTGTTTCACAGGAAGCAGAAGGCTGCTTTTAGGTCAGAAGAAAGGCATAGAGAGAAACAGGAACCCACCTTTCAGCATTTACTTATTTCCAAGCCTGTGCATACTCAGATGGAATATCAAAATGGAAGAGTGCACAGAGACCATGGAGAACATTTGCTTGCTGTGCTAAACACTGAATACCAACCATTGATGAGCGTTCGGGTTCTGATGTACACTGAAGAAGAATTCCAGAATATGATTGAAGTTAATCCAGCAACAACCACGTCAGGATGTTTTGCAAGGACTAAAATGCAATCTCACATAAAATTTTAAACTGGGTATTTAAAATATTTTCTCCCAACAAGTAGAGGATTTATGAAATTCTTGAAGTTCAGAATGAATGTATTTATTAAAATACATCTCAATGCTGTAATTTTGCATATGACATAAAAATTTAGCAATGAATCAATGATGTTTAATTTGTGTATTGAACACTTTGCAATTCTTTTAGATTGATCATAAAAGTCATTGTCTACATCAAACTCCAAAATGTCATTAGTGTATATAATTATATATGAAAAACTAGATTGATTGAATTTTTGAGAGTAGTCATGTGTAAGACCCTATAACTACAAAGTATTACAAGCTAGGTTTGTAGAATCTGCCTTCTGTACCACAGAATTTATGAATAGGAGATAACTGGCATTTCCTTTATTCAGAATGGAAATATTCACAACTTAGCAACTAAGAGACATTTTGCTATCCCCGTGGAACATGCGGAGTTAAAAACAAAAGGACCCTGTTTTATGAAACTGATTTTACTAAAGTGAGTACAGAAACCAAAAGCATGAATGAATAAATAAATTTTGGGACATGCAAAATTTATTAATATTGTCAACTGTAACTTGTGAGTATTTACATATATAAACATTTTTAATGGAATTATCAATTTCATTATTAAAGATATAATTGAGAACTAATGGGCTAGCCATTAGTACTTTACTCTATTAACAAATTATAGTGTATTACTTTCAGACAAGATATTAGAACATTATGTGTAATTTATAATTGCTATATACAAAGACACTACTGTCCATTCATACTGTATGCACGTAAAGTATATGAATAGACATACATGAAATAAGCTAATGTGTAGAAAATGTATTGCAATGTAGGGCAGTGGTCTGTTAGGCAACTTAGGTTCAGTTGAGTAATAGGCCTTGAACCCTGGAGCCCTAGTGCCTGCAGGGAGAAGAAGGAGTTGAGCTATAACTTCTGAGTTTTTGTCTCCTGTTTCAGTCACAACCTCTCACAGCTACCCCATGCAGGAGATGTGTGCTCTATCAGGCAGACAATGCTCCAAGTTCCCAGCATTCTAGCTGGACCCTACCCCCAGTCATCTGACCATAGCCAGGCATGCTTTACCCCAAAGACAGATAGCCACACCATATACAATGTAAGGGGCGGTTTGTCCCCTTCCCTCTCTCTTTCTCTTTGTCTCGCCTCTTGCTTCTTTTCTTTCTCTCTTACTCTCTCTTGCCTTCTTCTTGTCTCCTCTCTTGCCTTCTTCTCCTCTCTGTTGCTCTTTGTTCTTCTCTTGCCCTCCTTCCTATCTTGCCTTCTCTCTCTCTCTCCTGCTTTTTGTTTTCTTCTCTTGCTTCCTTCTTTCTTTTCTCTTTGTCTCTCCTCCTCTTTTCCTCTCCTTCCTCTCCTTTCCTTCTCTCTATGTGACTGGCCTATTTTCTCTTTCCTATAATAAAATATCTCATTTATACATTACCTCCTTTTTGACTAATGTGCCCCACCACAGGCATCAGCAGCAGAGAGAGAGACCAAGGCTGCAGCAGCAAGCCACTAAGCCCTACATCACAATGCTTTCTGAATTCCAACAGAGGTACAGAATTGACATTCTGTGGTGATAAATATATCTGTTGAACTTTGACTCAAAATTGACATTGTAAAAATTTAATAGTATGAAAACACTTCTGCATTTGATCGTGATGAATCCTGTGTACAATTTATTCCCTGTCTTGGAGAGAGAGTGAGAGAGAAAGAGAGAGAGAGACAGACAGACAGAGAGAGAGAGAGAGAGAGAGAGAGAGAGAGAGAGAGAGAGAGAGAGAGAGTTTTATAGAGATAGTGACAGATTCTGAATAAGGGATTTGTACAAGGCACATGGTATTCTAACACTGAGTGGCACACACTTAATCTTGGTAAATCATTACATTTTTGGGAGAATATGAGTACTTTGACATGAGGGGGAAAATACTCTCACATTGCTCTAGAGTTTCTCTTATGTAAAGGTTTACAATGATTTTGTTGGTGTTTTGTTTTGCATTATATTGTTTGTATCACAACATTAACAAGCATGTCCCTATAACTCGAAGGTACAGTAGTGCCATCAAAAGCTATTTAATTGGACCTACGACCCATTCAAAAGGAAGGAAACTTCATGATTCTGGAAACTTAGAAAACTTCCCAGAGCTAGTGAAATCATGGATCTCATAAATCATTAACAACCCTCAGCTGCATAATACTTATCAAATTTTCTTGCCCAATACTTGCCCAAATGCCTAAAGATAATTGAAATACTCATTCTTCCTCAAGGAATCTTGTTTTGAGGACAGTTGAGAGACCAATAGAGACAAATGACAGTCAATCAAAATGCAGAGTTTAAGACCCAGTCCCAATGGATGAATCTATAAATCAACATCTATACCCACTAAACAAGGAGAATGAAACATATGCAAAAGAGATTGAGGGAAAGAACAAGATGCAACCCTATACAAAGGTCTACAGGCAACTACACAATGCTGAGAGTAAGAGAAATGTTTCTTGTTAGGGAAGAATTTGCCAGTTTAAGATTCAACAGCAAATGCTCAGTTCTGAAAAGAAACATACTAGTAACACATTGTAGACAAAGCAGGCTAAAATGAGTAGTACTTTTATATAGACACAAATATGCATAGACACATAACTAATAAAAAATGAGGCCATTTAATCTGAAGAAAAGGCAAGGAAGAGTATTCAGGGATGTCTGGAGAGAAGAAAGAGGAAGGTGAAATGATATAATTATAATCTCAAAAAGAAAATAAATAATAAAATAAGTTTAATCTGTTATTTAGAAAATATAAATACAAGCAATTGTAGAAAAGGACAGGAGTAAATATATCAGCATGTATATCCCTTTCATTATGTCATGAGAAATTTGTTGCATAAATTAGTAGCTTTGTCTATATAAAGAGCTGGGCGGTAAAATAAATTCTCATATAACTTGAGCACTGCTTATGGACATACCCATGTAAGTAAAATTAGAAAGAAATCTTAAAAATTATATCCCTCACAGATACTTCTTCTATTCCTTGTTCTCACTTCTTCATATAAAGTAATCAACAACTAAGTGCTTATTTCCAAAATAAGGGATTGTGTCAGAAAATATGGATGTAAAGATTATCTATAATATATTCTTTTATCTATTAATTTATGTTGCTATTATCAATTTTAAGAACTGTACTCACTTTAGTATATAAAAATAATAAATATTGTTTAAAAGTTTAGCTTGTAAATAGCTACTTTATATAATAACTTGATCTTCCTACTAATGACTCTGTCCTATCATTTTCAACTTTGGTTAAGTAAATTGTTAAGTATATCTGTGTGTATTTATAAGATATATATATGCTTTTATATATTGTGAATAAATGTGTATGTAAATTTTGCATATATATGATAATATAATATACTTGTTCCCTCATGATTTTAACAGTATTTCTTTTATCAATTTCATTAATTCATATTATCTTCTCTTTTATCAATTGACTTATTAGTTACTTAGAAGTCACATTTTTCTTTACTTTTAATATCCAGTTAGTATAATTAGCCAGATTTTCAAAAGTTAAATATTGAAACTGATTCCTATTTTTATATGATTGTACTATTATATAAAAGTATTATAAAAGCATGTTTTTATTCTTTTATTTTAGAAATATAACTACCTCGTTTCTCTTTATCTTTCCTTCTGTCAAACTGTCTCATATAACCATCCTTGCACTCTTTCAAATGTATAGCCTCCACTTTTATTTATATATGTATATATATATGTATATATATACATATATATATATATATACCAACTATATGCAAAGTATACTGAACTCTAGTTATAGGAGTAGTTTTGCAAATGTAACTACTGAAAATGTGCTCTACAACTTTGCATTTTGATTTGCTGTAGGTTTTTTAACATACTCTCTTAACCACTAAGCCAAAAGGGGTTTTTAGAGGGGAAACCAGGAAAGGGGATAATATTTGAAATGTAAATAAAGAAAATATTTAATAAAGAAAAAAAGAAAAGAAACTGAGCTTTAAAAAAAACTATACTCTCCATCTTTTGAAAAATATCCTTTATATCATAAATATAATCTCATCAGCCTGTATAATGTTCCCTGTATGTAATTTTTCATAGACAACCACTTGGGATTAAGTAACTGATTGGTGTGCTCTTCCCTGGAGAGGACAATTTCCCCTGTTCTCAGCATGTTTTAGTTGCCTACAGTTCTTTTTGTGGAATGGAGGCCTATGGGTCTATCTTCCATTCACCTTGGCATGCACAGCAGTATTATTTTTAATGAGTATCAAAGTTATTCTTGAATTTCTATTGAGCTGCTGTTTAGTTTTGAGAGTCACAAGAACACGGTCCTCAGGAGATCATCATTTTATATTTATATCTACTTAAAACAGTGTCTTCAGATTTCTCTATGTTAAGCACACTGGACTAACTGCTGAGATTATTTTAACGGCTCTCCAATTTGCCAGAGATTACAACTTAGCTCACCTAAAGCTATTGTAGAAGTCTATGTTTTTTCTTAATTTTTATACTTTCATAACTTCCTGGTTTTTTTCTTCCTTCAATACACTGCCTTTTTCCACCTCCTTGAAATCTATGGCCTCAGTTTTTAATTGGTAACTAACTGTCATTACATGCACATATGTATATGTATGTACATATGTATTCCTAAATATATATTGTGCTGCCTGTATGCCATTGCTCTTATGCATATTTTCAGGAATTAATATTTGGTGTTGGGTCATCAACTCATGTCCTCTTCACTGATCAAGACTATTCATCCCAGACTCAGCATTTCTTATTTTCATATAGCTGTTTTTGTAGGGTGGAGGCCTCCTAAGATTTTCTGGGTGCATTTTGGCATGTCTATTGTCATTTTCTAATCATATTCTGGCAGTTCTGCTAAGATTTTACAGTTATAGCTATGGCATTACTAGGAGAAACAGTCTCACAGAATATGACCTGATATTTAGTCTTTTATAACCTTTTAACCCACTTTCTGCAAAGAATGCTGAGCTTTGGGTATATGAGTAGTTCTGCAGATGTATCCACTGGGACTAGGCTCTACAATTTTGTACTTTGATTGGCTGTCAATATTTTAAATACTCCCCATCTTTTGAAAATAATAATTTTCTTGAGAAAGGATGAGAAGTACATTTAACTGTTCCTGAAAGCAAAAATATCTACCGCATACTTAGGGATTATGCAGGCTTTGTTAACTGATGTAGGTAGCCTTTCCTCCAAGATCCAGTACATCACAAAACATTGGGTAGTTGTGTAGGTTCCAAGTACCACGCATTACTTCTAACTGTTTATTCAGCAGCTCTGAGAATTAGGTGGGGCTTAATATGTATATATGTCTATATACATATATATTCTCATAGCATTTTAAATATATTTATACATGTGTTTATATGTGTGTGTGTATGACACTGTACATGTGTGTGTGTCATATTGTCAGTTCCTCAATCCTTCAAGTGAGCTATAAAATATACATGACAATATTAGAAAACATATTTGGAATTCCATCAATGTACAACTAAACTATACACAAATTTTACTGAATAATAAGGTTTACTCTAAGCACTGTACATTAACTCACTAAAAATGCAGCATAATGCTTTTCAATAACTAAGATCCTTATCTCAATTTTACATAAAATAACAATAAGAGAATGTGAACTAAGTTGTCAGATTTTAAGTTAATATCAAATTTTCACTTATTATAAACTAAATTGCAGTGTACTTCATAAAAAACATTTATGCATAATCATAGAACACTTGATCACAGATGTCATTTGTTGAAGACAAAAGCTTAATAACATTTGTAGCATAACAAGCAACACATCCTATTTATATTTTAGCTAATTGAAGATGAATAACCTTAATTCTTAGCAATATAAACAAGAAACACCCTTTATGCAACCTTACTTGCTACTTATATAGAGTAGATATTACCTGCAATCACTGACCTTGAAAAGGTATATTTTTAAAGAATTCAAATAGATATTTTGGAAAATTAGTATTGACATCATTTTTAACTTTTTAAAAAAATTACTTTATTTATATTCCAGTCATTGTTCCCACCTCCTGGTCCCCACTCCCCATGCTTTTGATCCCATTCCCATTCATCCTTCCTCTTGCTTCAATGAGTGTGCCCCAGGCCTAACCCTTCCCTGGGGCTTCAGTTCTATGGAGGATTAAGCATATCTTCTCCCACTGAGGCTAGATCAGGCAGACTTCTGATCAACTAGTATCAACCTTGTATGCTCCTGGTTGATGGTTCAGATTCTGGGAGCTCCCTAGGGTTTGGGTTAGTTGAGACTGCTGGCCTTCCTATGGGGTCACTCTCCCCTTCAGCTTCTCCAATCCTCCTCTAATTAAACCAGAGGGATTCCCAGTTTCAGTACAGTAGTTTGGGGTAAGTATCTGCATCTGTCTCAGTCAGCTGATGTCAGGGCCTCTGAGATGACAGCCATGCCAGTATCTGTCTATAAGCACATCATATCATCAGTAATAGTATCAGGCCTTGGTACCCACCACTACTCTTGAGATGGATCCCAAGTTGAACCACTTTTGGACTGTCTTTCTTTTAGGCTCTTCTGTATTTTTGTCCTTGCAGTTTTTTTAGAAAGTAACAATTCAGGGTCAGAAATTTGGACAGTTGGTTAGTAACCCAGTACATCCGTTTGCAATCCTGTTTGTCTACTGGAGTTGAACTCTATAAGTTCCCTCTCCACAATGTTGACCATTTTGGTCAAGGTCACCTGTAGTTGCCTGCAGCCACTCATACGAATGGGTCGTCTGGAATGGGGGTCAGGGTCTGAATAATTAAGGGTACCGGACATGCCGGAAGAGTTTCAAAAAATCAGACCAACACATGGTGTGCTTTCAGTCGGCCATCATTCATTGAATTCTCCTTGTTACAAGTAAACAGGTAGATAGGTAAAGCAAAACCCCTCCCCCAAGTTCATCAGCAACTTGGTCCAATCAGCAGCTTCATCTTCAGTCTCTGGATGTGGGACTTCTGGCATAACTGGAACTTGGATAGAGGCCTGGCAATTAGCAGGAGGTAGGCAGAGAGGCGTGGCTATCTGTGTCAAGGTGGGGTCTGATAGAATCAGCTCTCAGCTGTAGGAGGGTCACAGTCACCCTCATTAACTCCTGAAATTCTCTCACCTCTTGGGTCTCTGGAACTTTCTAGAGGGTTCCTCCACACATCTCTCACCTCCCAAGACTGTTTATTTCCATACATTCTCTGGCTCTCTGGGCTTCTTTCCTGTTTCCCATCCCACACCTGATCCTGTTCTCCTTTTCCCCTCCCTCTCTCCTCTTTTACCCAGGTTCCTCTCTCTGCCTTCTGTGATTATTTTCTTCTCCTTTCTAAGTGGGATTGAAGCCTCCCTTTTGGCTTGTTACACTTCTTATGGTCTTTGGGTTGTATACTAGGTATTATGTGCTTTGAGCTGATATCCACTTATCAGTGAATACATACCATGCTTGTCCTTTTGGGTCTAAGTTACCTCTTTTAACTTTTATATTCACAAACACCTAGAAAATTCTCAAGACAAAACTAGTCATAAATCTTGCTTCCTAAGTCTTAATTTTAATCTTCCTCCTGGTTTTATTCCATGTTTAACCTGTATAAGTGTGATACTGAATCTCAGTTAGAGATTCAGATTAGTTAGAAGTTTGCCTAAAAACAATGATTCAAATATGTGCAGCATAGTAGTTTATATGTAAATATTAATTGCCTATGGGTAAAAAGTAAAGTTAACTGGTGCTTAAAATTATTTTTAAATAAGTTTCTCAAGTGAAGGTAATTTATATGTTGTCTAATAGATACCATGCATTATGCAGAAATAAATGTAAAAATCCTCAGTTGTTGACATCACAAAGGGTCACGCACTGATTCAGTTTTTGTTTACAGGAAATTTTAAAGATGTTTCTCAAAATTAATTCCAGTTTATACAATTTCTTAAATGATGACTAATATATAGAGATAGGCATAGGCAAGTTGCCTTAAATAGATATGGGACAGTTACCTCCATGTAGTATATACATAATTATGTGGCATACATAATATATTTATCACTTGTACATATATGTATAAAATAAGCATCACATAAAAGTCTTTAAATTTAGTATTCAGAAACTACTACAGGAGAGCGTAACATCTTCAATTTGTAAATATATTGGTCTTCACTCAGACTTTGCACAAACTGCCCTGGTGCACCCCTTTTGTGCAAATGCTACTTTGGGCATTGATATGCTAGTCTGGAAGTAGAGTGATAGCATCTGTGATCTTAAAGGACAACATTTTGGTAACACAAACACAGTGATAAAATGACTGTGATTCATCTCTGATTTGTTTTGGGAAAGAACAAGGGCTTCATTATATATGGAAAGACGTAATCAGGCAATCACTCTAGAGAAACACCACAGCTAACATACTATGAAACCCTCCTTTTTGTCCCTGACTCTCTAAGGCAAGGGCCATTGAACAGTTTCTTATTCGAAAGGAAGACTATTTGGTTTTATTACAGATTTCAAAAGGATATACACCAGTTTTATTTGATCTTTTTGGCAGAGAAAATATAGCTGTTTCTGTAAAATGTTCAATCATGTTCTTGTCCACAGCACAGACAAGAGTCAGAAGAGATTGTCACAGCAACTGTCCCAGCAAGTAAAGGAACAGCTAAGTTAATATATACTACTCTCTCAGAAATCCCAACATTTATAATAAAAAAGAGAAAGAAAACAACTAATATAGATAGCTCACCAGAACCATCTGAATTCCACCTAACATTTAATTGAACATAGTAAAAAAATTTACGTGTCTACAAACTGTTACCTATTAGAGAGGTAAAAGCCCTTTGATGATTACAAATGATAAAATGAGATGATTATGTAAAGGTACTAAATATGAAGAAAAAAAAAGGATGCTTCCTAAGTTGAAAATGCATACAAATAATAGATTTTCATAGGCTTAAGTAATTTGAAAAGAGTATTGGATTTATCAAATTATATAGCTACCCTTTTCCTAGCAGTTGCTGGGAAAGGAAAAATAATTCTTTATTGAGGGTTTGCCACTGGTAGATTTTGCATTTCTCAGTAGATGCCCCACAACAAATAACATATGGCTAGAGATAAATAGACTTATTGAACTATTAAAAATTACATGATGTTTGGAACAAGAGTTGTTGGAGAGATAGAAGAGAAGATGAATGGGGGTGGGAGTATAATATTTTATTGTATGTATATGTATTAAATTGTCTGAGTAAGAAACTTAAAAATAAAAT
Organism: Montemys delectorum; assembly: GCA_019843815.1. Classification (NCBI taxonomy): domain Eukaryota; kingdom Metazoa; phylum Chordata; class Mammalia; order Rodentia; family Muridae; genus Montemys; species Montemys delectorum. The sequence continues at coordinate 20,001 of JADRCD010199847.1, forward strand.
TTCTATGAATTTTAACAATTTCACCTTGATGTAGTCAATCTTTAGTGCATGGATAGCAATATTTGTGTCAGGTAGGCTACTGTCAATAACTGAACACTAAGAAAACAAACAATCCTGGCCCACAATTCATGCTGCAGCTCTCTGCTTTACCAGAGGCCTTGCTGTTACCCATAACCCAAGGTTGAAACCACATACTCCACCAGAGATCATATTGATTCCAACAACCCCAGCTGAAGCACTCAGTTAGACCTTAGGACATTTTGGTAACTCAGATCAAAAGAACAATGAGGAAACAGAAATAAAAAGAAAAAAAATAAGCCACCAATCCAACAAAGACAATCAGAAATACTTATCTATACCTATAATAAAGCCAAAACCAGATGTATAGACTCTAGAAAAAGAACATAATTAGGAACAGTCACAAACTGAAAGACTTTCAGGTGAATATCTAGGATAGTGAACAGGAATTACAGATGCAAACATCATCATTAGAGTATGAGAGGTCAAAGAGAGAATCTCATGTACAGAAGATATGATAGAAGAATTACATTCATTGGTTAAAGAAACTGTCAAATTTAAAAAATTCCTGACACAAAGTATCTAGGAAACATAGGACACTATGATAAAACTAAACATAGGTATAACAGACATAGAAAAAAGAAAAAACTCTAAGTTCAAATGCCTAGAAAATACTTTTAAGAAAATCACAATAGAAAATATTCATAAATGAAAGAAGAAAATAACTATAGAGGGAAAAGAAACTTACAGAACACCAAATAGATTGGTCCAGAAAATAAAGATCCTTTACCACATAATAATAAAAATCCTAAACATGAAGAAGAAGCAAAGAATATTAATCCTATATGAGAAAAAGGCCAAATGACTTAAAAGGGAAGAACTATTAGAATTATAGCAGGTTTCTAAATGGAGACTTGAAAAGACAGAAGAACTGAAAGATTAGAAAAAGTATGTTAGTGGAGATATATTAGTAGACAAGTATACTGTATAACCTTTACTTAAAAGGGCATAGAAAGTAATGGGCCAGTAATGTGGGCTGGTCAGTTCCAGGAACCTGTGGGTCACAGGCCCCCTCCAAACAAGTCTTAGAATGAGGGGCAGGATATAAGTCATCTTAGTAATTCCTGGAATAGTCAGCTAAAATGTAAATAACATTGACCACAGCCAAGAATGCAGACTAACCAGTTTCAGAAACCTGTTGGCCACAAAGGCTCCCCACCCCCAGCTAGGTCCAAGAACAAAAAGGCGGGATTTGAGCCAGCCATCTGGATGGTTCTAGGGAACGGTCAGTCATAAAGTGAATAGTATAGATTAAACCACATTCTTGTGCATAATGAGTGTGCAGGATGTTTTCCTTATGACCCTGACACGACTAGGGGCTGAGTCTCTTTAGAATTTTCCATTGTTCTTTTGTTATGCTTCCTTGGTAACCCCCTTTCCCCCCTAGTTTGTGGTTTTCCCTTTAAATACCCCTTACTCCTTGTGCTCGTGGTCAGACTCCACTGGCCTGTTAGGCTACAAGTTTGACCCCAGATCTGGCCTGAATAAACTTCATGTGATTGCAGCAAGATCGGTCTCTTGTGAGTTATTGGGTAGTTGTGTCATCCTGAGACTTGAGTGAGGGTCTCCCCTACTCTGGGAGTCTTTCAGGCTTGGACAGATATCATGCAGAATTTAAGTGATCACAGATGCCAGTCCAGAATAATATACCCACCAAATTATTCAGTTACCTTAAGTGTAGAAAACAAGATATTCCATGAATGTAAACAATATCTATCCACAAACCCAGCATTACACAAGGTACTAGAAGGAAAACTCCAATCCAAGGAGGTTAACTACCCCCACAGAAACATTGGAAAACAAATCTCACCGCAGAAAAAAAACAAAGAAGATCACACACACACACACACACACACACACACACACACACACCATGATCATCTCATTATATGCTGAAAACACCTTTGAGAAAATCCAATGTGCCTAAATGATGAAAGTTATGGACAGATTAAGGATACAGGGGACATATTAAACATAATAAAGACAATTTTCAGCAACATAATAGCCAGCATTATATTAAATGCAAAGAAACTCAAAGCGATTTCCCTAAAATCAGGAAGAGGACAGGTATCTACTCAATATAGTAATTGAATTTCATGCAGAAGCAGTAGGACAGCTAAAGAAGAATAAGACGGTACACATTGTAAATGAAGAAGTTAAAGTGTTATTTTCAGACAATGTACGTGACCCCAAAATTTCTACCAAGGAATTTCTGCAGCTGACACATAGAGAAATATACAAATCCTCAGCCACTGGAGAAATATAAAAATGAAAACTACTTTGAGAATCCATATTATACCTGTCAGAATGGCTGTAACCAATAAGACAAGTAACTGATCATACTGAGGAGGATGTGAAGGAAGGAGAACACTCCCCCATCATGGTAGAAGTAAAAATTTGTATAGACACTATGTAAATCAATATGGCAGTTCCTCTGAAAATTGGGAATCAATCTACCTCAATATCCAGCCATATCACTCTTGGGCACATTCTCAAAACATACCCCATCCTACCACAAAGACACTTGTTCAACCATGTTCACTGTAGCTTTATTCATAATAGCCAAAAACTGGAAATAGCTTAGAAGTTACTCAACTAAGGAATGCATAAAAAAAAAACTGTGATATTCAGCTCTTAAAAACAATCACATCATGAATTTACAGGCAAATAAGTGGAACTAAAAATATTATCCTGAGTGAGGTGACCAAGACCAGGGAAGACAAACATGATGTGTACATACTTTTTAGTAGCCATTAACTATAAAATAAATGATAATCATGCTAAAATCCACAAACACAGAGAGGGTAAGTAGTAAGTAGGGCTCAAGGCATTGTAGGTAGGCCATGAATGGATCTCATTGGGAAGATGGAAGAGAATAGATTTTGCAGGTGGACTAGAAACAAGTGAGGATGGGAAGAGGAAGGATCAGGAGTGGAGTTGAGGGATACTGATGACAAGAGTACCAGGAAAGATGACTGAAATTGGTGGGCAATTTTGGGTGGCATGGGGGATTTAGAGACATAATGCTTGGAAACTACAAGAATGACCTTGGCTAAGTCTTCTATTAATGGTATATACTGACCAAAAATAGAATATCTTTTATAACCATGCAAGGCTTCTAACAATGGGACTAAGACATCAATCCAGCTAGAAAACCTTTGATCTACAACCTTTCCTACTACTATTTGTGCAGTGGTAATAATGGCACAGAATTTGTGGGAGTAGCCAGCTAATGACTACTTGGCACCCTTGACTGACACTCCTGGATGGACAGAAATAAGAAGCAGGACAGACCAAAGACCTAGGATAGAAGCAAACATGACTGGTGCATACACACACAGGGACACATATACACACACACAATCAAGGGAATGCTTCTATACTCATTGAAGTGTGTCTAGCCCAATTGTCATCAGCAAAGTGTCATCCAGTAACTAATGGAAGCAGATGTAGAGTATCATAGTTAAACATTAGGCAGAGCCAGAATAATCTCAGAGAACAGGGCAAGAAAGTATTGGAGGGCACAGAGGGATAAAGCTCATCATGAAAACATGACCCACAGAACCAATTTAGCAGAACTCATATGGGTTCACAGAAACTCAAGTGACAAAATTGGACCATGTATGGGCCTAATCTTGGTCTTCTGCATGTTTGTCATGGTTTGTAGCTTGGGATTCTAGGGTAACTCTCTACAGTGAGGTTGGTCGTGTCTCTGACCCTTTTATCTTCTATTGACCCCTTTTCCTTCTACTGATTTTCCCTGTCCAGTTTTGTTATGACAGGTTATATCTTATTGTGTCTTGTTAGGCCATATTTAGTGGATATCCCTGAAAGAGTGTTTCTCTGTGTGTGTCTCTGTTTCTGTCTCTGACTCTGTCTCTCTCTGTCCATGTCTCTTTGTCTCTGTCTCTGTATCTCTGTCTCTCTCTGTCCCTATCTCACTATCTCTCTCTCTCAAAATAATCAAAATAAATATAATCTATGTATTTAAAGGTAATCCTATGAACAAAAGTACTTCAACAAAAAAGATTTCCCAGAATATAAGGCAATCAAAAATTATGAATAACAGAAAAATATGAACTATAGTCCTTTTGCTGATACAGATAGTAAATCCTATGTCTACAGATCATTCAATATTGATAGGTATTTTCTCATTTAAGTTACTAGCACACCTAGGGCATACTTAGACAAATAAAGGATGTAAAGAGACACTAAAGAAAATAGACACTAAAGAGTCCTTAACTGGCTAAGATAGCCATATATGATTATATTTTAAAATCAAAACTGAAGTCTAAGTGATTATTGCACATAGGTCAAGTGTGCCTACATAAATAAATGTAAGTGTATACCTGAACAATTTCTCAGACAGCAGTGCAATTTCTGTGAAGCCTCATGTAAAATGCTATGTGGTGTTTTTATTTATCTAAAAACAACTAAAAATGGAAACATTCTAATAATAGACAATAGAAGGTTACAAAATGGAGACAGATAATATAAAGGAAGAAACTAAAATAAGGACAATACTTATGTGTAACTGTACCCCACAGCTGCTGGCTGCCATGAAATGATATCTACTTAATAAAGCTAAAAGTTCACAGGAATGAGGAGTGCATATGAAGTTACCAAATTTTACAGAACATTTATTATTACCTGATGTATGCAAATAGCAATGAGATTAAGGGTGGTGATAATCATAGGTAGTCTTACTACGTCTAAGTATTAGGGGTCAATTAGAGATTACTGGTCATAATTCAAGATTATGCTTCACTATGCACTTGTATGTGCATACATTTTAATGTCCAAAGATTAAGTTGAATAAGTTATTATAATATTCATTGAGTATATTCTATATTAATCTTTGGATTCCAAGTGTTGCTAATAATTTCAAAAATATCTTAAATTTTTAAAATTATAATAAGATAGCATACATTTTCTCCTTCTTTTCCCCTGTCTAACCCTTCCAATGTATCTGTCCTGTCTCTCAAATTCATTGCTTGTATTTTTTTTGTTACATTCTGTTAAAGCAATTTGTTAGATAAGTATTGTGACTAATGAAAGCTCTCAACACCAATTAAAAGTTAACCACCTTCCCCCTAGAACTTGGCGAACTCTTTCAAAGAGGGAAAGGAGAATTGTAGGATTCAGGGGTTCATAGATAGCAGGAGAATGAACAGAGCTCATAGGGGTTCACAAAGAGTGAAGTCACAGTCATAAATCTTGCATGAGTCTGTGCGAGGTCCTGTGCATATGTTTTATGGTTGTGTAGCTGGTGTTTTCTGTGGGACTCCTAACAGCAAAGTAGGGTTGTCTCTGACTCTTCCTCCTGCTCTAGGGACCCTTTTCCTCTCACTGGGTTGCCTCACACATGCTGGATTTGAGGGTTTGTGCCTATCCTTATTTTATCCTCTCATACTGTGTTTGGCTGATAACACTGGGAAGCCTGTTTTTTTTTTTTTTTTTTTCTAAAGGGAAGGGAGGAGGAGCAGATTTGGAGGAAAGTGAACATAGAGAGGAACTTGGAGAAATGGAGGAAGAAGAAGAAATGAAAGAAGTATAAATAAGAAAAAAGAAAGAACTAAAGAACAAAAGAGAGAAAGAAAATGATACAAATTAAAAATTTATGACTTCACTAACAAACTGATATTACAATATTTTTCACATTAATGTCAAAATATGTACTAATTTCTGTAGCAAACAGACTTGAAAGGCAGAATATCTATTTGATAATTTAACATCAAAGTTGATAAAACAAAAAATTATGACTTTTCTGATTCAATTAAGCAAGAAATTTTAAGGTATGATATATCACTCATATGAGATAGTTTTATGATTAATTATAATATTAGAAATTAGCTACTGATTGAAAAATGTACTGAAAACTTAAAAGTTTATTGTGATTGACATGGCTTGTTTCTAGAACTGCTTTAGGACACAAAATTCTAAAATGCTTGAGTACTTTATGCAAGAATACAGGTATTTGCCATGGCTATGTAAAACAGCCGACTTAATTTAAGTCACTATAAGTGTATGCATGATACCTCATGCAACATAAGTGCTAGATAAGTGGTTAATACCTAATGTTGATTTGAATGACAAGAATATGTTCATACTAAATAAAGATTTTGTTCTCAATATGTTCTGATCCACATATGTTTCACTCTGTGGATGGAGAGATGTGCTACAGAAAGCTAGCTCACATCAGCAGCATATAGGTGTGTACTTCATACATGGTGAAGACCACAAGTATATGTTTTATAGCATGTATGCCTATAGTTTCTAGGTTATTGATATCTTATTGCTTCAATACATAAATTGATGTTAAATAATTTATAGTTTTAGTGAATGTATAACAAAAGCCTCCTCAGAACTGTCTTATCTGATTGACCAAGACAAGAAGATCCTACAGTTAGCTAACCAACTAGGTAAACTAGTGAGTTCAGAGAGAAAAACTGATAAACACTGTATTAAAACAAAATAAAAAATAGTAAGAAGAAAGGCGAGAATAATAGAAGAAACACACATCTTTAACTTTTGGCTTCAGTATTAACACATATGCATGCATCATATCCTGTAGCATCTCTGCGCATAAACAGATAGGTACTCAATATTTGCCACATATGTGTGCTGTTAAAAACTTAAAAGATGCAAACTGTAAAACCTGAAAACAAAGATTGAAGAAAATTCTGAAAAGTGGAAACATCAGTTATATTCACAGTACTGTAAAAATGGCCATATTAATTTTTCAAAAAAAATAGAATAAAGTTAATCCCAGGTTAATTTCTAAGGAATTCTTCAGTGAGCTAGTAAAACATCCTAAAGAACTTGTGCAAACTTGAAGATTTAAATATCTAAAGCTATCTCCTTATATCTGAGACATATATCTTCTATCCACTGGAGTAACTTCTGTTTAGGTATGTTAATCTAACAAATGGAAAAAAGAACCTGCAAATAAAAGCTGCATGTTACTCTTACAAAAACAGATGTGTATACCAAGGGAAAATAGAAGCCATAGCAACACATATACATCCCAAGGATCATGTCATTATTGACAAAATGTGGGGAATAGACTCTTTAAATATAGAGTGGGAAAAATTAAACTGTGAATCTTGAAAAAGAAGATCAAAATGTGCTCCATCCAAAATTGTAATGGCTGAAAGTTCTATTGTACTTCAAGATGGTAAACCTTGAACCTCCTGAAAAAGGGTCAGGAGAAATAATGCAACAGTTAATGTTCACAGTCTTACAGAGGACAAAGTTTGTGTTAGATGACTGACTCACAGTTTTTATATTTCCAAGTCCAGCAATCTAATATGTTCAGGCATCTGAATTTATGTACATACAAACACACACACACACACACACACACACACACACAAATATAATAATAATAACTTTGAAAATGACACTACCAGAAGAAAAAAGGTAAAAATACTTTATGATATGGGGAGCAACTCTGTCTTCTGAAAATGATTACAATAGCTCAGGAAATAACAGCAAAATCAAAAGAATGAAAGTGTTAAAAATTAAACAGAGGCTTCATAACAAACAGAACAATCACTCAGGGATAAAATGCCCTTCAGAGTAAAAGATGACTTACCAGCTATTCATACAATAGAAGATTAATATCAAGTATGCATGTAAATCTCAAAACTTCAACGTGAAAACCAAATCATCCAACTGATAAATGAATGAAGGAACTTAAGAATAGTTCTTATAAGAGTTACAACTTGCTAATGTATACACATTATTTTCAACATCTTTTAGCCATTAGGGAAATGAAAATATGAGCCATACCCGAATTCCATCACAGCCCAAATAGAATGCTTTCATTAAAATGACAAGCAAGAATAAATTTTGCTCAGAATATGGGGCAAAAATGCTTACAAACTGCTTGTGGGAATGCAATCTAGTGTTTCTCTCCTGGAAAGCAGAGTATAGGTTTCTAGGTTCCTCAAAACAAAGGAAACAGAACTTCTATATTACCAAGTTATAAAATTTCTCAAAAGTATTTTAGCATGCATTAGTGATGGTTACCTATTCATGTGCATCATATCATTATTCATATCTGCTTAGATATGAAATTAAACTTAATGATCATCTATGGATGAGTGAAAAAAATATTGTCATGTGTAAAGAGAACATTACTTGTCATGAAAAATTTAAATCATACATATCCAAATTTTAAAGCATATTATGACACAACACAAATATGTACTTTTTCCCAGCCTTATTAATTTCTCAAAGATGATAGCAAGTCAAATGTTAATTCCTAATTATATATTGGGGATATTAATTGATAATAGAAAAGTTATAAATCCATATACGAACCACCATATTTATGTTCCTTAAAGTAATCATGTCTAGGAAAAATGATTCTGATGAAAAATATACAATTTCATGAACCAGAATTGTTTATATGTCCATAATAAATAAATTCATAAAAATATAATGAGATTGCTATTTTCCATGCAGATTTTACAATGAGTAGTTATTGGTAAATTACACAGAGTTAATTATTACTGGGAGGGGCTGAGATATAATGAAAATATTGAGAAAATAGATCACAGTCATAATTCTACACTGTGTTACTGCACAATGAATTACATAATTTACATGGAACAAATAGACTTTAAAAGATATGTACTAAAAGAGATGACTAAAGGATGTTTGAAAAGGCAACTAATATGACTAAATCACTAGATAAATGAAATTAAAACTGCTATTTGGTTCCTGCTCTTAGTTTCCCAAATAGCTATTACAATGACAAAGTATAAAATGTTCTAGATTATAGAGAATCACCAAAGCCTATGCATGCTTAATGGAAAACAACATAACAGTCTTGCCATGTGATTCAGCAATATAACATAACAAATCAACATCATAGAGAACTCCTTGTCTACATTAATATTTTTAGAACAGAAAACACATGAAATCAGTGTAGATCTCCATCATCAGATGAGTGAATAAAAGAAATGTATATTGTTTATTTATTTATGTATATATATTTGCTTAATGTAATTTTAATGAATTATGAAAGTAAAGAAAATTTTGTCATTATTGACTGTAGTGGTTTGAATATGCTTGGCCCAGGGAGTGGCACTATGATGAGGTGTAGTCTTGTTGGAGTAGGTATGGTCTTGTTGGAGAAAGAGTGTTACTGTGGGCTTGGGTTTTAATACCCTCATCCTAGCTGCTCAGAAGCCAGTCTTCTCCTGGCAGCTTTCTGATGAAGATTTAGAATACTCATATTCTCTTGCATCATGTTTTCCTGGATGGTGTCATGCTTCCTGCCTTGATGATAATGGACTGAACTTTTGAACCTGTCAGCCAGCCCCAATTAGATATTGTCCTTTATAAAAGTTGCTTTGATCATGGTACCTGTTCATAGCAATAAAACCCTAAGACAGTGGTATAATAGATGAGTGTGGAACAATTCATATGAAATTAAGCAGGTACTGGAAATCACATAAGATCTCAACTTTATGTTCAACTTACAGAATTTAGCCCCACAAAATAATAATTGGATGTTTCTAATGGCTTAATTGTGCTTAAAATGTTATATTTAAAATTGTTAACCTGGAAATATGGAAAATTAAATAAAATGGGTCTATAGCTGGATTAAGATTTAGTTAAAATGACTAGGTAAGAGATAAGGATAGAACTATGAGGAAACACTCTGTAGGAGTAAACATTTTTTGCATAGTAAAATATTAAATGTGTTGTTTATTATCTAGCATAAAAAGATTTTCTGGTAAATGTTGAATGATACACCGGTATATTGGTATATCAATATGCAATCAGGTTTCAATTATTGAAATGCTCATTTAGTAAATTAATAGTATTAGGTTTTCACCTAGACCTCATCACTGATATTGTCTCATGTTGTACTTTACTTTAGTAATGTCAGATATGAGTTCCACCTCATCCAATGGATCTGGAATCCAACCAATATGCTGTTGTAGATCACCAGGATTGCAGCAGGGTGATACTGATAATTATTATTTTCCCTTTAGCAGTGTTTACCCTCCAGCACCATGAATATTAATGACTATTATTGGAGCGTCTACTTGAGTCTTACCAATAAATTATGAAAATAAATGAATAGCCTTGACAATAGCCAATGATATTAATGGGTAGATTCTGGAACCATTTTTGTCAACAAATCAACAAGATGGAATCCACTCCCAACTTCACAGCTTTTTCTTGGCATGTGCTGCCTATCGACATTCCCTCCCAACTATTCAACTGTATGGTTACTCTATTATTACATACATTATATTAATAATATATGATGTAATATATATATATATATATATATATATCTTCTGTATTTGTGAAAGTGTTTACAATAGTAGGTTTTCACTAGGTTTGTCTAAAGCCCTTTGGTGTTAATAACCCCTCTTTCATTACCTCTACTGCTTTCTCTTCTATTCATCTCCCCATCAATATTCCTACCTTAGTTTCCTCTTTATTTCTTTATAGCACTTTATTCTCTTTTCCCTTATTTTTCTTCCCCTGTCCCATTAGCAGTTAAGTACCCTTTGTGAATAGTAATTGGTATGCCAGTATCAAAAGCTTAAAGATAACATTTGGTTGTTTGTTTGAGTTTTTGTTTTGTATCTAGGTAAACCCATACAGGATAATTGGTTCTAGGTCCATCCTAAACCATCACATTACATAATTTCACTTTTATTACCAGCTGAATAAGATTCTGTTGTATAAATATGCCAGTATTTTCTTACCCATTCATTAGATTATTGATAGCTTAGCTGTTTCTAATTTCTAGCTGGTATGAGTAGAACAACAATGACTATGGATAAAGAAGTTAGTCTACAGTGTTACCTTCCCTCTTCACTTCAGTCATTGGACTTCTGGCAGCCTCTGCTTAGGGGCTAACACCTGGGAGTTAAGACAGATGCTCTCTGTTGACTGTTGGTTTATCATTGAAGAAGCTGCCTGAGTATGCCCACCACCTGAGTACGCCTACCACCTGCATATACCAGCCGCCTGAAGATCCTCTGAACCTGGGGATTTTGGCACCTGAACTTTCGTTACAGCATAATCTAGAGACTTGGTTTCAGTTTCTCTTGTAACTATAAAAACCCTGGTTTATTCTAAGTAAAGTAGAGTCTTGATTGGGACGCAACTTGGCTTCACATTTTCCCTTTTCATTTCAAACCCTCTATTTCAGGTCCTTTATTCCCTCCTGGCTGAGAGAACCCAGTTCATGAAACTGCAGGCAGTTTCACTACAGTAAAGTATAATGTCCTTTGGGAATATGTCTGAGAGGGGTTTAGCTGGGTCTTGATATTTTTTTTTTCATTAGATGATAACAATAAAGAGAGCAACAACTAGGATATGTAAAGCAAAGATGAGACTTTAAGACATGCAGCCCTAAGTGGGATGTATTTATCAGACATCAAAATAAAGGCTCAACAATCTATGCAGAAGAGGAGAGAACATACTGTAAGAGACAATGGTAGCATATGACTCAAAATTAAAAAAAAAAAATCCAAACTAGAGGACAGATAAACATATGAAAACATAGAGACTCTGACAACATGGGAAAGACCTACACAATTTCAAATAAGACGACATACCAACTTGGCAATGTGTCAAGACACACCAAGCAGTAATTTGTATGTGATTACTTCTGGGAGAGGGAAAATGAAATTTATTCAGTAAGTGTGGCTGTATATTAACTACACTAAAGAGCAGGCCTTCTGCCTAGGAAGTGTTGGGCCAACACAAAATGAACTTTATGTTTTTGTGACATGTTTGTTTACTTTGTTTTGTTATTTTATGGTCTTACTGTTTTGCTTTTTCATTTTCATCATTGGTTTTTGTGTGGGGCCTTATCTCTCTCTGCTGCCAATGGCTGAGGTTCTTTGCTGTTGATGACTGTGGCTGCACAGTGCATTAGTTAGTTAAAAGGAGCCAATGCAAATAATGAGAAATTTTATTATAGGAAAGAGAAAATAGGCTATCCATGTAGAGAGAAAGAAAGGAGAGAAAGGAGAGGAAGAGAAGGAGATAGAGAGAAAGGAGAGGAAGAAAGTAAGAGAGCAAGAGAGAAGAGCAAGAGATAGAATAAAAAGCAAGAGAGGAAGAAAGGAAGCAAGAGAGCAGGAAGGCAAGAGAATGAACAAAGAGCAAGAGAGAGAGGAAGAAAGCAAGAGAAAGGGGAGGGGGCGAACCACCCCTTATATTGTGTGAGGCGTAGCTATCTGTCTGTAGGGTGGGCCATGCCTAGCTGTCATCAGATAACTTGAGGTAGGATCCAGCTAGAATTCTGGGAGCTTGGGGCATTGTCTACCTGACAGAGCACACAACTCCTGCGAGGGCAGCTGTGAGAAGTTGTGACTGAAACAGGAGCCAAGGACCCAGGAGTCATAGCTGAATGCCTTCTGTCCCTTGCTGGCAGAAACTGGCCACTGAAGCTCAGTAGTTCTAGACTTATTACTCAGTTGGGCCCAGGTTGTCTGGATAGACTACTGCCCTACAGATGTGATTTTTTTTCAAATAAGGGGGAATGGAGAGAAGAAGAAAGAACATGAAGTTGAATGGTTAGGAAGAAGAGGAGCTATGGGTAGTTTGGGAGGAAAGAGAATATGATCAAAATATGTTGCATAAAAATGATTTTATATAAATATATAATGAGCTAAAATGTGTCTCATTCTTTATGAAACCTGGTATGAATTATTCTTTCTCTAGCACACAAGAAAGCAGACCTATGGCATAACTGGGGAGTAAAAGCAAATTGAGAAGAAGAATCTCTCTGTTCAATAGACTGATTATGATGTGCACTTCTTAGGCTCAGGTGCTTCAAAATTTGATCTCAAGTGGTGATATTTGGCAACTTTTGTAAGTTTGAGAATATACCCTAGCTATTAGGAACTGGATGCTGAGGGTAGACTTTAGAATTTATTGCTGTGTCTGGTTCTGGCACACCAGCTCGGCTTCATATTTATAAAGGTGTGAGGAACTCGAACTAGAAGCACATAGTAACATTAACTGAGCCATATCTCCTTTCCTTCCATATCGTGGGGATCATCTCTTTAAAATGAGAAACTATAAGAATTCTTTCTTCCTTTGAATAGCAAATTCTGTCAGGTATGTTGACATAATAAATGGGAAAAGAATAAGTACAGTACTGGTTATCAGAAACGTGTTGAAGGAGTAACGTGTAGTCATTGTTCAAAGGGCAGAAGCTTCAATTACATGAAGAACAGATTTTTTTAATGTTAACATGATGCATAGTTGCTAATGTCTTTATAGATGAATTTCGTCTTGTTAATTAGTAAATAGTGTACATGTATAGCAAATCATCACATTGAACATCCTTGATACATGCAAATTTAGTAAATATATTTTTTCTAAAACAAAGAATATTTTAACATTGAAAGATCTTAGAGGAGTATATATTTTGGTTTTAGAGGAAGAACTATAATTGTGAATTGTACTAGATGACATATCCAACAGCAGGGAAGTAGAACCTGAAGAGACCACCTCCAGTGTAGAGAGCCGTCTGAACCGTGCCCTAAAGATGGCGATGGCTGGCTGAGAGCTCTGAGATAAACAACACCTGATTTGGCTTGTAGGTTGTGCTTCTGAGTGGCATGATCTTCCCTGGCCTATGGGGAGATGACACATGGCATGAGTTCATGGGCTTCTACTAAGATATAAGCTGTGCCCAGGTAGGGATTGCAGGCTCACCTCCACACAATGCTGCATGTAAAGTATCCTGAGTAAACCACTAAGAGAAGGAACTGGTTGTGCTGTGTCTTAATTCCTGTGAGTTGGGGTTGAGGCGCTGCACATAATGGTGGCCCTGACAGGGATAAATATGTGGATAAACATCCCGTGAGGTTCCAGAACTCTTAGCGGACAGGGCGATCGATCAGTAAGTTCCCAGGTAAGAAGGGACAATAAGGTCCTCGGAAGTAGAGGCTATAAAGACTCCGGGTCAGAGCAATAAAGTTTCGCAGTGAAGCGAACTAAAGAAAGGTTCTCGGAAAGAGACGGCAATGGATCAGTAAGTGCCCTGTAAGTAGGGCCGGAACTTAGAAAGTTCTCGGGAAAGAGACGAAGCGAAAGTCCGCAGTAAAAGCGGCAAGAGAGAAAAGTCCTTGGAGAGAGGCAAAACAAAAGTCTGCGGTAAAGCAACACGCTGGAAAAAGGGAGTAATGACCTTGGTTTTGGGTATGCCACCAATAGCTGCTGTGGTCATAATTACAATGCTGCATCTACTTGCTTTCACCATTATTCTGTTGGCCTGTTTTTGCCTTATAACCCTGCAAACCAATTCAAAAGGTGGAATTGCATGGGAGCAGGGGATGCTTAAGAGCAGTGCTAGACCAGTATGGATGCTAATCAGGAGGTGTCTGGAAGATCAAAGGTGCTGCAAAGCAGTAGAGGAAGGACAGGCAGCATTAGAGCAGATAAAAGAGGAGTGTTTGGTAAAGTCAGAAAAGGAGAGTTGGATACGGAGCCTACTATTAACCCTACAGTTAGAATTGAATTGTCACTTGCTTGTCCAGTTTTTCAAGATGCATAAGGTCAGCATTTTCATGAGCCTTTGGACTTTAAGGTTATAAAGTCCTTGGCTGAGTCCATCCATACTTACAGGATCACAGCCTCTTTCACTTTAATTTGCTAATGAACAGGCAGACACTAATCACGCAGCTGGGAATCAAGCCTGGGTTAGGGATATGCTTTTGGGGCAAGGTTGCTTTGCTAATCAACAGACTGGTTATCCATTGCAAGTCTTTCAGCAGGTGAATCAGATTGCTATAAAGGCATGGAAGTCCTTGCCCAATAATGGAGAAGTGAGTGGTAACTTGACTAAGATCTTACAAAGACCCATGGAGCCATTTTCTGACTTTGTGGCTAGACTAGTAGAAGCTGCAGGGATAATATTTGGTGATCTAGATGTAGCCATGCTGCTGATGAAACAGCTGGTTTATGAGCAGTGCACGAAGGAGTACCATCCTGCTATCACGCCTTATAAGAGTAAAGGATTGGAAGCATGGTTAACCAACGCAGGTCTAGCAGCTGCTGTGATGTAGCTGAGTAAGAACAAATAAATACCCTTTGGCAGCTAGCACAAGTAGGCTGTGAGTGTAAATATCCTGGCTTGTATGTGACTTCCATACCATATCAAAGTATTACTCAGCCTGCTAATCTCTCTCAATAGTTGTTTCAATATCTTACAGGTTTTGAAGATCTCATGAATCGGCTGAGATTGGCTATCATGACTGTCAACTCTACGAGAGTGGATGCAGGGTTGGCTGATAGGTTATCATCTTGGATCAACTCTGCCATGAATCATTTGAAAGAGTGGGCGGAAATAGGAGTATTAGCTTTGACCTTAGTGAGAGTTTCTGTTCTCTGCCTCTGTTGTCTCTGCCATATGGCTCGAGCCAGAAAAAGAGATCTTGTCATGATAACACAAGCATTTACAGCCTTTGAGGCAGGGCAGTCTCCCCAAGCATGGCTTGCTGTCATGCAGAAATAATTGTCCATTGACCTCTGGGTTAAGACATCATCAAGTTCGGGATGCAAGACTTAGCACTGCACTTGAGGTGTGCCACCTGCTGTAAGCAACCTCAAGAAGAGCATGTCTGATTGCATACAGGTTGATGCCCCAGAACCTGTCTCTGTGGAAAAGGCATCAGACAGGTCTGGCCCTCCCTGGGAGGCATGAAGCCTGGGGTGGGGTAGTACAATGTCCCTGTTTCTGTCATCAGAGATCAGACCTCTGTTCTTGCCCGTTTTGCTGTAAAACAAAAAGGGGGAACTGTAGAGAGCCCTCCGAACCGCACCCTAAAGATGGTGATGGCTGGCCGAGAGCTCTGAGATAAACAACACCTGATTTGGCTTGTAGGTTGTGCTTCTGAGTGGCATGATCTTCCCTGGCCTATGGGGAGATGACACATGGCATGAGTTCATGGGCTCCTACTAAGATATAAGCTGTGCCCGGGTAGGGATCGAGGGCTCACCTCCACACAATGCTACATGTAAAGTATCCTGAGTAAACCACTAAGAGAAGGAACCGGTTGTGCTGTGTCTTAATTCCTGTGAGTCGGGTTGAGACGAGGCACACTCCAGTAGATAGACATGTCCCCCAGTTGAGGGAAGGGACCATATACCCATCTCAAAATCTTTAACTCAGAATTGTTCATGCCTAAAGGAAACTCAAGGAAAAAAATATAGACCATCCAGGGACTGCCTCACCTTGGTATCTATTCCATCCTCAGACACTAAACCCCAACACTATTGTTGATATAAAGTGTGGTCCGTGCTATTTTCCCGCCGGCAGAAATACAAGGACACTCACACAGGATCCTTCTGCAGCAAACCTTTATTACCATGTGGCAAGGAGAGAGCGAGCCCTGGAGAATGCACTGCTTATATACACCCTGGAGCGGCGTGTTCATCTCTGATTGGCTGTTTGCTCATTACCTCATGAGACACCTCGGGATAGGCTGTGACTTGGCGCTTTTTGGCCCTAGCACATGCGCAGATGGGCTGAGACTTAGCGCGCTCTGGCCCTAGGCACATGCGCAGACTACGTGTTAAGGGGAGAAGAAACCGGATGCCGGCGCCATCTTGTAATGGAGGCTGCCGGCTCAGGTGCGGCTCTCTACATCTCCCCCTTTTTGTTTTAAATGATAGGCTCTGGCCAATGCCCCGTGTCTTAGGCTAGCTGATGTGCTGTCCATTACCAGCACCAAGAGATCAGTGGGATCCTTTGGATCACTACTCATTGGTGTGCTCCTGGTTTATGGCATCAGCCTAATCCCGTCGTAGGGGCCAAAGGCAGCGGGCCTCAAGGACATATGGCAGTTTGACTCACTCTCCCGTGTACAATGGGATAAGACCCCCACGGGGTGCAAGAGCTAAGTCTCGCTGACCATTAGCCTTTGAATGTTTATTTTGTTCTTAATATGCTGAGCCAAATATCGGGAGAGGCTCCTTGCTCTAGCGCAGCGAGTACTTGGGCAGTTACTACCTTGTCACGTTTTTTGTTGGGCTCTGAGCTTGCAAAACATCCAGAAGAGAAACACTAAGCCAGCACACAAGGCAACACTAAACAGGCCAATCCCCACCCATTCCTTAAAGAAAGAAAAGGCTGAAGAAATCCAAGAGGAGAGTCCTTTAGTCAGTGATAGATCCATTCGTGTCGAGTTGATGGCTACTACTGCCACTCACATGATTCAAGGGTCTCATCAAATCCCTCCAACCAATTCCCTGCAAGATATAAAGATAATTTTCTAGACAAGTTAGCTGCCTGTGTGTAATTATCATACTGCACGCTGGTAATGCACAGGGCGCCCAACCTTCTTTCGCACCCCAATTGGGCTAATGGGAAAAGAATATCCAATCTTTCTTCTATTAAATCAATGCACTGATTGACCACCATCAGCCCGCCTTTTAATTGGGCACTAGCAGAAGTATGATGGTCGACTGCATCTGCCACTGTTGCAGATAGTTGATTTAAAACTGTGCCTATTTGGACTGAGGTAGACATGGTGATCCCAACGGCAGTAGCTGCAACCACAGTGACAGAGATCACCGTTATAATGGCTGCGGTTATTCCAAAATCTCTTTTCTGTCTGAATAATGACAGAGTAGATGGGATTTCTACGGGAACAGGAACCCATCTTGGCACTTTAGCAACCATGGCACGCCTTGCCTGTTTGGCAGTCCAACACTGAGACATTATGCAGGAATCATTAGTACAATTTTCAAATGAAGAATTTGAAAGAATAAACAGGAAG
>JADRCD010199850.1:0-12755 GCA_019843815.1 Montemys delectorum
CTATCGTCACTCCGTTCAAGGTTACAGAGACATTAGAGAAAATGGCAGGAAGTCTGACATTAGCCACAAATAGTGTAAAATGTTTTAGATGATGCTTTTTGTTGTATAAGAAGTATTTCAGAAACAGAAGACTGGATGAATATAAATGCCAAGATCAATTTGATAAAGTCTCTGAAATAACAATTTGTAAAAAGGTCGCCTACCATGTAAAAGCCTACCATGTTATCACTCAGGCAGCATTGTCCAAAGGAACAAAAGAGGAAAATGCAACCCAACACAAATACTACTTTACACTTGGTCTATTCTGCTGATTCTACCCTCATGTTCCTGGCCCCCATTGAAACCCATTTGCCATGGTTACCTCTTTGAGAGATAGATATTACCTCTAAACCTTATTAGTTTAGATATCAGCTAAACCTAGACTGGTTGAATTTTGGGTTTTATTAAATGAGGCCATTTACA
Organism: Montemys delectorum; assembly: GCA_019843815.1. Taxonomy (NCBI): domain Eukaryota; kingdom Metazoa; phylum Chordata; class Mammalia; order Rodentia; family Muridae; genus Montemys; species Montemys delectorum. The sequence continues at coordinate 463 of JADRCD010199850.1, forward strand.
AAGTTGTGGTTATACTGCCTTGTGTTAAGATGAGCTGTCATTTTGTGCTCTGTTCTGATTGTCTGTTTCCAATCCTAATGCAGAAGCCTGACTGTGTAACACCATTCAGAACTGTGATCATCCTGACTCTGTATTTATTATTAATCAAAAACAATCCTATGCCCAGATGACTCTATTCCAGCAGTACAAATAATCTATCAAGGTTTGGCAAAGGGTGACTTTGCTTCTTGCATTGTTAGATTCGTTTATTTTATGAATTTTAGAAACATAATTTCCTTAATAAAGACCACTTATGCTTCCTCATGAACCATCGTATTATAAATAACCTTCCTTTATGGTTAAAAATGGTTCTTGTCTGCTTTCTGTGTTTGGAATATTATGTGCGATTTGTGTGTTTAAATAATTGAAAATAGAAAGTACTTCAACTATGGGCAGTGGGACCAAGAGCCTGTGTGGTATTGCATATTTCTCTGAAATGACAAAGGGGCAGATAGGAGATGCTGTCCATTATTGTAATTGTATTTCTGCCATAGAATGAGACTTTAATGCAAGTCAAAGCAAAAGCACCTTCCCTGGTAAAGTAAATTAACCTCTCAGGGCTGTCATTTTGGAAGGACTGGCTGTCCATGGTAGGTGCAGATGTGCTTTCTAACAAGTATAAGTCGCTTTCCAAGCAAAACGTGCTCTCTGGGGAAGTTGCTGTGTTCTCTGCAATATAGTCTTTGGCTAACAGTTCATAGCCATATAATAATGAGGACACAGGGTCCCTTCAGGTAGACTGCAGTCATGAGCTCTTGGAAAGAAGAAACTCTTTTTTTTTAATTAGATATTTTCTTTATTTACATTTCAAATGTTCTCTCCTTCCCTGGTTTCCCCTCCAAAAACCCTCTATCCCATCCCCCACCCCACTGCTCACCAACTCACCCACTCCCATTCCCCTGTCCTGGCATTCCCCTACACTGGGAAATTGAGCCTGATATAGCTGTCTCCTGAGAGGCTCTGCCAGTGCCTGACAAATAGAGAGGTGGATACTCTCAGCCAATTATTAGACTGAGTACAAGGTCCTCAATGGAGGAACTAGAGAAAGGACCAAAGGAGCTGAAGGAGCTTGCAGCCCCACAGGGGGAACAAAAATATGAACAAACTCTAAGGTTTTTACTAAGAAGCAATGGGTAAAAGTAACACGATAAACATGCATAATTTTCAGCTCCAAGTAAAGGCAACTAATACCAATGCCTTTCACTCATATCTATGTAAACAGCATCTAAAATGAAACTTCTGCAAAGCATCTAGAAAATGATAGTTACTGTTTTATCTTTTTAAACCTACTATATGTTTTCTCTTTTTAAAAAATAATCTGTGCTCTTTTCACGGGCAAAAGTGGGACATCTTTTTCTAATACACACACACACACACACACACACAGAGAGAGAGAGAGAGAGAGAGAGACAGACAGACAGACAGACAGACAGACAGACAGACAGAGACAGAGAGATATACAGAGACAGAGACTCAGATAGAGATCCACAGAGAGACAGATAGACAGATATAGAAATAGAGAATATAATTAAGACTGGCACTTTAATGAACTAAATATTAGACAAATCAAAGAACTGAAGTAGCTTCAAAGTACTGTTATTTTGTACTGAATAACATGTGTCTTAAAGTATATAAAGAATCAATTAAAAAATATTCTAAAATGTCTTTTTAAATAACTGCATTACTTATTCCAAAAACTCAATTCAACAGATAGAACCCGCTGGTCCACCAAACATATCAGTGCTGAGATGGCTTCTGTTCTTGCAAAAATAAAAATAATCTCTGTGACTTCTCAATAAAAGAAATGGAAGTTCATAAGAACAATGAAAGCAGCTCACGTCATGATAAAGACACTCTGTATTTACTGATGAATTATGTATGCAGATAGTGAATTTTGTTTCCCTTGGTTTCTGTTAGTGTTTTCCTCACTGATAGTCACTTGTAAATGTACTAAAGTTTGCCAAAACACACAAATTAGTTGAATGGATTAAGAAACAATATTCATCAATTTGTTGTCTACAATAAATACTCTTTGCCTTAAAAGAAAGGCTTTCAAGTGGAATGACAAAAATAAATATCAGAAAATGGAACCAGGAAACAAAGAGGTGTCACGCTTCTGCTAACTGAGAAAAGAGATGTCAAATATCAAAGTTAGTCAGAAGACATAAAGAACATCTAATTCTGCTCAAGAGAACAGCCAACAAAGAAGACATTACAGTCCTAAGTGTAGACCCAACAAACTCTGGAGCACCAAAGTTTATGAAAAACATGTTGCTGGACTTCAAATAAAAGACTAATCCCAATTCAACAGCAACATCCTACTTATTTTAATAACCTACTTCCTCCAGTAGAGGGGTCACCTGACAATAAATGGAAAAACATCAGAATTAAATGGTTTCATACATCAAAAGGACCTAATGGTTATCTATAGAATAGTCTACCAGACATCGGAAAATATACATTCCACTCAGTAAGCCACAAAAGTTATCTCATACTGGGGATACAGAACAAATTTCAACAAATATAGAAAGGTTTAAAATCTCAATGTATCTCATCTGACCACAATGCAATAAATCCCCAAATCAAGAGAAAATAATTTATAGAAGCTATAGTAACTCATGAATATTAACTAACACATTACTTAATGGTGCATGTACCAAAGAATAAATCACAAACAAATTTATGTTTAATCTTGTAAGTGAACATGAAAATCCAACATGCCCCAAACCTCTTGGACACATTAAAAACAGTTTTAAAAGATGTAATTCTAAGTGCTTACATTAAAAATATAAGCAGTACAAAGTGGGCTCAGTAGGTTGTTTTTGTATTTATTTTGATTGTATATATTATAGTAATAATCAGAGAATAAAAGGTGGTACTTGAGGAACAAGGAGACATAGGAAGTATCAATGGGAGAAGGAAAAGATAGGAAATGATATAAATACAGTAGACGTATATGAAATTTAAAAATGCTTTTATTTTAAAAGAAAAAATTCTACTTCTATACAGTTTCTATTTTCATTTAAATGAAAATAAATATTTAAAATCTTTATGAAGTGATACCCAACTAAAATGTCACATCTTTACATCACAATTACTTTTTTCAATGTCAATTCTATGATTTTTAGGTAACATTGTTTGCAGGAATGTGTTGTTTGAAAAAAATAAACAAGATTAGCAAACTCCAAGTTGAATTAAGCAATAGAAAGAAAAGGACACAAATTAATGAAATTATAGATAAACATCACAGAATTGCAACAGATACAAAAGAAATTCAGAAAATCAAAGGAAAATTCCTTAAAGGTCTAGAGTACACCCCACCAATCTGGTGAAACCAAAAAAGACATACAAATACAAATATGTTCAAACCACCAAAGTTAAGCCAAGAGAAGATCAACACATTTTTAGACACATTAAAAACCAAAGAATTTGAAACAGTTAAAAAAAGGTTTTCTGACTAAAAATCCCGAATACAGATGAATTCACAGCAGAATTCTAACACCCTTTCAAAGAACTACAACCAACATGTCTCACACTATTCCAAACAAACGGAAACAGATGGGAAACTTTTGAATTGCCTCTATGAAGTCAGCATTACTCTAGTATCCTAGCCAAGTAAAGATATAACAGAAAATGGAATTATAGATGAGTATCTCTGATGGATATGAATGCAAAAATATTCCACAAAATATTTGTAAACCTAATATAATCAGAAATACTTAAAAAAAAATCTCACCATGATCAAATTGGCTTGATCCTGGAGATGCAAAAATGATTCAACATGTAAATAAATCAATAAATCAATCAATCAATCAATAAATAAATAAATGTAAAAAACATATAAATGGATTTAAAGACCAAAATCACATGATAATCTCTATAGATGAAGAAAAGGTCTTTGAAAAACTAACATACATGTATCATAATAGTCTTAGAGAGAATAGAACCATAGGAAACATACTTCAGCCCAATAAAAGCTAAATTAGGTTGGCAAATCCATATCCAACATCATCTTAAATATAGAAAAACTTGAAGCAATCCCATTAAAATCAGGAATGAGACAGTGCTGTCTGCTCTTCCCACTCTTTTACAGCTTGAATTCTTAGACAGAGCAGTAAGATGAGAGAAGAAAATTAAAGGGATACAGATGGGAAAATAATTGAAATTATTCCTATTTCCTTTCTCTCAGAGTCTTTTATTCTGTACCATTGATTTATGGGTCTGCTTTTGTGCAAGCAACATGATGGGTTTATTACAATGACTATGTAATAAAGCTTGAAATTGGACATGGGTACACCTTTACTAGTTTGTTTTTTCCTTGTAACTATTGTTAAAAATGTTTCATCTATCTGAGATCTTTTGTGCTTCCATATAAATTTTAAGTTTTCTTTCTCCTTGAAAACTTGAGTTGGCATTTTGATTGGGATTGCATTGAATCCGTAGATTGTTTTTGCAAGGTTTTCATTTCTACAATATTAGTCTTGCCATCCCATGATCATGACTGGACTTTCCATGTTCTAATGTCTTCCTCAATTTCTTACTTTTGTATGATGCTGATTGTAGAGATATTTCAAATCCTTGCCTAATTTTATTACAAATTGTCTTTGTTTTGTGTTGTTTAGCTATTACAAATGCAATTATTTCCATGATTTTGTTCTTAATATGTTTGCCATTCTGACAAACTTCTTATCAAATTCTAAGAATTTTCTTGTGGAGACTTTGGGAACTCCGAGGAATCCTTAACATGTTTGTATAGAGATACTTTCACTTCTTTTCATATTTTACCCTTTTATCTGTTCCTATATAAAATGAGAATGGAAACAATAAACATCTTTGTGTAGTTTATATGTATGTATATAGTATATACTATATATTTAATATAATGTATTGTTTTATAATTTAACAAACAGCTTGATTGAAGTTTTAAAAATTTATCAGTTGTGCTGTTCAATTGTCTTTCCTTCTTTCTTTTTTTCTTTCCTTTCCTTTTAATTTTTTCCACATAATATAACAAAGAAGGCACATGCAATTAATGCTTGCTGTCAAAGGGGAAAAAATCAGTCTTCTACAAATGGTGTGTCACAGGGTACATCAACTGTACTCCAGGGTAGATCCTGGGAGTAGTTGACCAACACAGTAATTCATGACTTTTAATATAAATCACAATTTGTTTTTTTAAGCCTGATTCTCTAACTACCAAGATGATGAACATGTTTTATATATTGAACTATCCCTGCATCTCTGGAATAAATCCAACTTGATCATGTTGAATAGTCTTTTTGGTGTGTTATTGAATTGCCTTGCAAGTACTTTGTTGAGTTTTATTTTTTTATTTTTTGCATATATCTTCTTGAGAGTGTGGTTGCCTATAAATTTCTTTTGTGAGAATCTTCATTTAGTTTGGGGCTGATGGTAATGGTAGCCCTGTAGAAAGTATTTGCTCATATCCTCCCACAACCCCTCTTTTTCAGGTGTGAGATTGTGGAACATCAGTACTAGTTCTTTGAAGTTGATAAAATTTACTAGTGAATCCATATAGGCCTGATATGTTTTAGTTGAGAGATTTTTAAATCATCATTTCAATTGGGCATTAGTTTAATTTTGGTGAAACACGTGCATCTAAATTTATTTTAGACATTATAGTAAACTGAAATACTTTTTAGTAAAATCTACAAATTTCTGATTTTTCATGGTATCTGTTACAATGGCTCCACTATTTTTGTCTTAAAGTTCACTAATTTGGGTCATTTTCTTCTTGTTAGTTTGGCTAAAGGCTTGTTTATATTGCTTATTGTTCCAAAGGACCAATTATTTGTCTCATTTGTTTTTTATATTGTTTTTTGTTATTGTTTATATTTCAATAGTTTCTTTCCTGATCTTGATCACTTCTTTTTGCCTGCTTACCTGGACTTTGGCTTGTTTTTCTGCTTCCAGGACCCTAAAGAGTATCATTGAGTTATTTATTTGAGATTTATGACTTATTAATGTAGGCTTTTAGTTATTTTGAGTTCTCTATCTGGGATTTTATTTAACTTACTTTCACCAAATATCATTACTGTAGTGTTAAGATGATTTTCACATTGTCTTGGCTTTCCATGTTTTCTGGCTTACTGAATTAGGATTTATGAATCTTATATCATTTTGTATATTTTTCAATTGAACTACTTGCACTATCCAAATGGGACTTTGATATGGAGTATTGCATCTGTAGTTCATAAAACAGTTCCTAGATGTTGTACTTGGTGAAAATTTAGTATCATTGCCTAAATAGGACATTAGCTATAAGAGCAATAATTGCTCTATATACTAATGTCACACTAGCCAATTAACAATAGTGGCTCTTTTGAATTCAATACCTCTTACAGGATAAATAATCAGAGGTGGTATATAGTATCATGAGATTTTAGTTACTAAGATTACAAGTATGAGGAATATAAGGAATATTCCAATAAGACTTACTAGACTATCGTTAAAAAAATTCAATGTAGGCAAAGTAGCTGGGAGAGATAAAAGGTGGAATCCTCTTAGGATCCACAGATATTAGAAAGAGTTAAAGCTGTAGAAGATTGTAATTAACAGGCCCCAAACAGAGGAGATAAGGATGAAAAGAAGAAGAAAACAAAGAAGAATAGAAAACAAGTTATATCAGATGTGAGCAAATAGTGTAGTAAAGAATGCCTTATGGTAATTTGTATCCAGAAACATAATAATGGTCCTGAAGTCTGAGAAATATACAAACAAAAGCAAAACCATCATGTGACATATATGCAAGGTTGGAGATTGAAAAACAGAAAATGAAAACAAAAAGAATATTTATAGATCGAATTGCAACACAGATACACTGGATTAAAAGGTGGAGTTGACAGATCCCTCTGGCTCTAGCACATTCCTAGTAGTACTGTGTGTAAGAGGGGCAAGTGGAAACTGTTATTTCCTAGATGTTTAGGTTTTCCTTGAGGTGCTGGTGGGGAGATTGCAGAACCTTTATGAGAGTTCTCCTGGACCCTTGAGTTCTACCATGCTCTCTTGTGATTCTGCAGGTGAGGATCAGTAATTCCCCTGCAGCTTCTACTGTTCTCCCTTGCAGCATTTTTACTTCTGATTTTCCCTTCCTAAGAGCCACCAGGCGGCAGCATCCACCATTTGGTTCCTATGAATCTTCCTGCTCTGATAGTCACTTCAAAAAGCCCTTTCAATCTTCCAGTTATCATTGTCATATCTTTCCCGAGAAGAATTTATGTAATTGTTTAGCCAGATCTCAGGGAATATGAGGGCATTCTGAGGATTCACTGTGACCCACGTGTTCTCCTTCAAGATGACCCCTTCAAATTTTCCACCTTCAAATCTTTTCTAAACTATTCATTAATATTTTATAATATTTTTTATAACCATTATGTGATTCCTTTTCTTCTCTCTGTGAGAAAAATACCACAGAAAAGGGAACTTTTTGAAATAAGGGATTACTGAAGTAAGGGATTATTTTAATTTATTGTTTAAGGGTAGATACAGCCCATCATGACAGAGGAGGCAGAGCAGCCATGGAGGTGGCAACATCAAAGAGAGAGCCACTTTGTACTTGGTCAGCAAGCAGAGAGATTTCCACCTGCTTTTGCCTTTGTGTTCAAAGTGGAATAACAGCCCATGGGAAGATATCATCCATAATTTATGATTGTTCTCCTCATGTCAATTAATTTTATCTAAATGTGTGCAAAGATTTGACACCTAGATGACTCTGCATCCTGTACAGTTAATAAGCATGTTAACTATGACATTCTTTGATCTGAGTCTTTTTGCTTCTAATTTTGAATGCTTTTAGCTGATAAAGGCTCCCATTTATGGCTTCAGTTGAATACAATTATAAGTGAGAAAAAAATGGAGAAAGCAGAACTTGTACTGGACCTTACCATTTCATGTTTTATATAACAGCTCTCTGTGAGCTTTGCTAGCTACTTATTGACTGCACCTACTCTTTTTAGCTGCTCAGGAACCCGAGCTTCCCAAAGGCAAATAAGAAATCAGACTGCAAATAACTGATAGTTAAGGATTGTCCCCCTGAGTGGATAGCATCTTTTGAAAATATGTTTATGCCTAATATAACCTACAAACCCGGGCACACTCATCAAGAATGGTCACAGCTCCCTCCTGGGTAGGGTGGGAAGCATAAGAGTGAACCTGTTTGCGCATCAAGTTCTGAGCAGATTTACATGGGCATTTTCCTGCCAAGAGGAGACTGAAAATAGTATCAGAGGTGATGATTTTGTCTCAGTGACTTGTCTTCATGGTTTGGAAAATACTTTTTTACATTACTCGATTAGCATTGATCAATAAATGGATAAATAAACTATAGAAACAAAATAGCTCACAATATGTGACAGAGATTTGAAAGCTACTCACTGTCATACACACACACACACACACACACACACACACACACACACACACCCTTCAACCGTAATAAACTTACAAAGCGATAGAGAATTGTCTCTACTTACCAAATGCATTCATCCTTTCAGGAGAATTTAAGAACCCACTAATAGACTCCTTCCATCTGGAGGAAATGATTTTTCTCTGTTAAATCATGACTCCTCTTTGACATCCTTCAATTTAAGGATTATTAGAAATTAGTGTTCTAGCTCATACTTGTAACCTCAGGAGGTCTGATGAAAGGTCTAGGTCAGCATCAACTACACAGTGAGTCCCAGGACAGGCTGGGCAATACGATAAAGCATTATTTCAAAAAACTTAAATAGTTATTAGATTGATAACTACCAGTGAACACAAATTTTATGTTAAAAGGTAGGGGAGCTTGGAAGATTATTATCTAAAAACAAAAATCCTAACAAATCAAGGAGATCGAAACATAACTACTTTAGTCTTCAGTTTTACATTCAATTTCCAGGTTGGAGTGAGTAATTGTAGTTGCTTCTTCTTTTAGAATTTCATGTTCTCTTTTCCTTTCACCAGCACTATGTAGCTTTTTTATATGATAGAACTATTTCTTGAGAACTTTGTCTTTAGCTGTCATCTCCGTGCTTTTGTAGTTATCTCTCAGATTAAATCACTGAGTAAAGAAGATGCACTAAAAGTTAATAAAATCCACTAGTCTAGGATATCACTCATGGCCCTTTTAAGGACAATTTCCTGTCTCTCTTTCTTAATCAGAATCAAGATATACTGCTTATCAGTAAACTGCTTTTTGCTACCTTTTTATTAAGGAACAAAAAGCTCCAAATGGCCAGATGGTAGTCTTAAAACCCACCAGAACCTTATGTTTCCATGTGAAAGCCCATCTCTTCCTTAACCATCATCAATAAGATTCACACTTGTAGGACCAGAAGTAGAAACCCTGGGACAGATTTGTAATGATGATAATGAATAGTGGCTCGAATGAGTTTGATTTATGGCCAGGAATCAAGCCTGATTGTCTAATAGATATCGAGAACATAAATTATTGTGTCTTTTAGGAAATGAAGGCATCCTCTAACATGGTGCTATCCATCTGAAAATACAATTGACTAATGAATGGGTCACTTCCCCTCATCAGGCCATCTTATCATTTTATGATGAGATAAATGGCAGGACAGTAGACTCTTGGTTTAAAAGTATGAGCTACCCTTGTTGATGAACACTTAAGAGTCTGTGGAAAATAAATATGAACAGGACAAGTTCTCTGATAGGAGAAAAAACAAACTCAACATAAAATAAGGAAGGAATCGCTATACTCAATATTAAGGGCAATTATATAGATAAAGTAATGAAGACAATATGGTATCAGCAGAGGAAGATAGGTAAAGGGAACACCACTGAGAACAGAGATGAAATGGGTTGTATATAAGTATCACCAGCTTATAAGTATTTTTCAAGCATGTAAAATAAACTCACTAAAAATACTTTTGATTTTTAGTGAGTTTCAGAAGCTCTCAACAAACTTCTCTTTGTCTTGTTTCTGTCATTCCTAGAGGGTTTTCATTCCTAGTCAGTTGTCTCATGGTCAGCTCTGCCTGTAGTACTTCATAAAAATATTGTTCAATTTTTCAGGCATTCATTGTGACATGGTAAATATGGGACTTTTGAGGACAGTCATCCATCTTCTTTAACTGTTAAGTAAATATTAAATTCTGGAATATACACATACAGAAATAGCATAGCAGTCTATAGTAAGCAGTATTAATTAAAAAGAGAATTTTTGCCAAAGAAAATGCCTGTTGTCACCTCCTGTTCAGTATTTTTCCTATAGTAACACTATCTTTGTTTGATAGCATCTATGCTTTAAAGAATGATTTGAGTTCTTCATTGTTCTAGATTCTGTCTTCCTCTAGATCTTAGTAAATTCTTAGCAATGACAAACTAATATTTACTTAAAAATAAACTCACTATAATAATAACCTTTTCAAAAATTGATCTAGAAGAGAGTAGAAAATCATGGGCCAAAAATTTTAAATAATACTCTCAGAAGTACACTTTACAACAATATGTAAAAATTATCTCAATATTGATCATGAGCCAATGCATAAAATGTAAAACTATAAAATACTTTTAGAAAAATATCCAGGAAGAAAATCTTTAGGATCTGTAACTAGTAATATCTTAGATTTAACACTAAAGTCATGAACCATAAAAGAAAAACTAGGCTTTCCAGGCTCCATCTGCACCCAGGAGCTAGGGCTGTTCCACAGCCTTCTGTGCAGGGCACAAGCCAGGGGAGAGCTGGCCTCCAGGGAGTGCTATGACTCCTGGGCTTGGAGGTGACATCACCATTTTCTCTCCAGTGACTGTCTAAGGCTGGACCTGCCAGGAGCACACAGGGCAGAGGAGCAGTGGAGCAGCTGGGACATGGTCTTTCCAGCCTCCATCTCCACAAAGGAGCTGGGGCTGTTCACAGGTCCGCTGACACAGGCTTACAGGCCCACAGGAGGGAGCAGCTCAAGCCAGAGACAGCAAGACCAACTAACACCAGAGATAACAAGATGGCAAAAAGGCAAGCATAAGAACCTTACCAAAAGAAAACAAGGCTATATGGAATCATTATAACCCAGTTCTCCCACAACAGCAAGTCCTGAATATTCCAACACACTGGAAAAGCTAGATTTGGATTTAAAATCACATCTCAAGATGTTAATAGAGGAATATAAGAAGGATATAAATAACTCCCTTAAAGAAATACAGGTGAACACAGGTAAATAGGTACAAACCCTTAAAGAGGAAACACAAAAAGCCCTTAAAGAATTACAGGAAAACACAACCAAGCAGGTGAAAGAATTAAACAAATCCACACAGGATCTAAAACTGGAAGTAAAAACAATAAAGAAATCACAAAGGGCGACAAGTCTGGAGATAGAAAACCTAAGAAAGAGATCAGGAGTCATAGATGTGAGCATCACCAGAATACAAGAGATAGAAGAGAGAATCTTAGATGCAGATAAAATAGAAAACATTGACACAACAGTCAAAGAAAATGAAAAATGCAAAAAGGTCCTAACCCAAAACATCCAGAGTATCCAGGGCACAATGAGAAGATCAAACCTAAGGATAATAGGTATAGAAGAGAGTGAAGATTCCCAACTTAAAGAGCCAGTAAATATCTTCAACAGAATTATAGAAGAAAACTTCCCTAATTAAAAAGAGAGAGAGAGAGAAAGAGAGAGAGAGAGATGCCCATGAACATGCTTGAAGCCTACAGAACTCCAAATAGACTAGAACAGAAAAGAAATTCCTCCTGTCACATAATAATCAAAAAATCAAATGCACACAAAAAAGAAAGAATATTAAAAGCAGTGAGGGAAAAAAGACAAGTAGCATATAAAGGCAGACCTATCAGAATTACACCAGACTTCTCACCAGAGACTATGAAAGCTAAAACATCCTGGTCTGATGTCACACAGACCTTAAGAGAACACAAATGCCAGCCCAGGCTACTATACCCATCAAAACTCTCAATTACCATAGATGGAAAAAGCAAGGAATTCCATGACAAAAACAAATTTACACAAATCCAGCCCTTCAAAGGATAATAAATGGAAAATTCCAACACAAGGAGGGAAACTATACCCAAGAAATAGCAAGAAAATAATCTTCTTTTAACAAATCAAAAAGAAGACAGCCACATAAATATAATTCCACCTCTAACAACAAAAATAAAAGGAAGCAACAATCACTTTTCCTTAATATCAATGGACTCAATTCTCCAATAAAAAGATACAGACTAACAGACTGGATATGTAAGCAGGACCCAACATTTTGGTGTACTCAGGAAA
>JADRCD010199851.1:0-42440 GCA_019843815.1 Montemys delectorum
TCCCTCAACAGAGGAATGGATACAGAAAGTGTGGTACATCTACACAATGGAGTACTACTCAGCTATTAAAAACAATGAATTTATAAAATCCTTAGGGAAATGGATGGATCTGGAGAGTATCATCCTGAGTGAGGTAACCCAATCACAAAAGATCACACATGGTATGCATTCTTTGATAAGTGGTTATTAGCCCAGAAGTTTGGAATACAGGAAGAACGACCCACAAACCACAAGAAACTTTAGAAGAAGGAAGACTAAAAGGTGGACATTTCATTCCTTCTTAAAAAGGGGAATCAAACACCCACAGAAGGAGTGGCAGAGATTAACTATGGAGCAGAGACGGAAGGAAGGACAAGCATATAGCTATCTCCTAAGAGGCTCTGACAATACCTGACTAATACAGATGTAGAGGCTCACAGCCATTCATTGAACTGAGTACACGGTCCCCAATGAAGGAGTTAGAGAAAGGTTCTATGGAGCTGAAGGGTTTGCAGCCCCTTAGGACGAACAACAATTACTAACTAGTACCCTCAGAGCTCCCAGGGACCCAACCACCAATCAAGGACTATACAGGGTGGGATTGAATGTACTGGCAGCAGGTATATAGTAGAGGATTCCAAATTCGATCATCAATAGGAATAAAGGACCTCGGCCTTGTGAAGGTTTTGTGCCCCAGTGTAGGGGAATGCCAGGGCCAATAAGTGGGAGAGGGTGGGGGGACAGGCATTGGGAGGGGGGAGGCAAAAGGGGTTTGTTCTTGTTTTTGTTTGTTTGTTTGTTTGTTTGTTTGTTTTGGAGGAGAAAATGGGAAGGGGAAAATGTACGTGTAAATAAAGAAAATACAAAAAAAAAAAAGTACACTCTACATCTAAGTTGAAGAAATGAGTTCTCTAACTAGACAATTCCTTCACTCATATTAGCACAGTCGTAATTTTCATGCTTTTGAAGATAAGTTTTAGTCATGGGAAACAAAAGCTGTTGCTGGGACATGACTCCAGGTAGAAAGCACTTGTGGCATTACCTGGTATGGGTGTGCAGGGCTGAATCCAATGAGCAAGAGAAAGAGGTGGAAACAGGAGACTGCCTCTCCAAGCACTCTGAGGCCAGTCACATAGAACAACAAAGAAACCCAGTTTCAATCAAGATAGAAGGCAAGGACCAACACCCAAGCTTGTCCTTTCACCTTGATACAGATGCCTCAACGAGTTCTTGTCTGCATCATACACACAAACACATGCGCATATGCACATATATCATATCCAACACAAACTCACGCATCATACATATTCATACACCTGCACTCACACATACAAAAAAACACACACATGTGCAAACATCATATTCGCATGACACAAATGCATACATCATACATACTCACACACCTACATTCTATACACAAGCACATACACATGTGCATACACAAAGGCAAACATGTATCTTGTTCATACACATCAGTAATATAGACACACACACAACATTCACAACTGAAAGTAAAATTTGCAGGTGACTTCTAGCTGTTTTATGTTTCTAGAATTTATTAAAAGAAAGATCTTTTTTCCCTGATGTGGGAAGAGTCCCTGGTGCTTTTGTCAGAAACTGACTGTACTGTATAAGCTCTGTTGAGGTAGCCTGTGCATGACCCCTAGCTACTGACCACTGGAAATGAGGTTAAGTTTAAGCCAAGATGTGCTGTCAATGGAAAATGCACATTGACTTTTAAATATTTAGTATAAAAAATGCTTCTATAAAACCTTCCTAGTACTTTATGCTGACTATAAGCCTGAATGGTCATATTTTGTACAGACTCAACTGAGTGAAGTATAATCTAAAACCCCTTGTGACGGCATCCCCTACTACAGAGTGAGAGACCATGACTGCCAACACACCTTTACACTTCAAATATCAGTAATACAATTTCCTATAAGAATTTTTCTCATCATAATGCAATAGAAGTTTAAAAAAGAAAAGAAAAGAAGAAGAAAAAGAAAAAAGAAAAAAGAATTTTGTGCCAGGCGGTGGTGGTGCACGCCTTTAGTCCCAGCACTTGGGAGGCAGAGGCAAGTGGATTTCTGAATTCGAGGCCAGCCTGGTCTACAGAGTGAGTTCCAGGACAGCCAGGGCTACACAGAGAAACCCTGTCTCAAAAAAAAAAAAAAAAAAGAATTTTGTAATCTGATTATCTCTGTCTAAACCTAAGCTATTTCGCCTGAAGATTTTTCTCTTTCATCGTAGCTTTTCTCCCTTGACTCCATTGTCTTGTTTATCTTTTATCTTTTTGTATTTTAAATTCTTGGAAATCTGACCACTTTTGTATTGTTAGTGGCTGGATGCCCCCCATTCTGTCTACCATTCTTCAGCCTTAGCCATGGCTGGAAATAACTCACAAAGGGAAGCCATTAACTCCCAGGGTAAGAAACAATAACAACAAAAGTATTTGCTGAGGTTATTAAAATACTCCCCCCGCCCCGCCCCAGAGTTTTGTGGCTATTGTTTTGATTTGGCTTTGAAAGATTTCAGAAACAGTTTGTTGATCCACTACTATGTTTTGTTTTGTTATTTTGTTTGTTTTGTTTTGTTTTCTGTAAAAATGCAGAATGTGGCTGTGGCCCCCGGCTCAGCTGACAGGGTTGCTAATGGAGATGGGATGCCTGGAGATGAGCAAGCAGAAAACAAGGAAGAAGACATGGCTGGTGTTGTGAAGTTTGGATGGGTGAAAGGTGTGCTGGTGAGCAAAGTCCTGTGCTTACAGTGAGAGCCACACCCTAGGATCCTGTTCACACTGAGAGCCACGCATGCCCTAGTATCCTATTTACACTGAGAACCATGCTCTAGGATCCCATTTACACCGAGATCCAGCCCCTATGATTCTGTTCACACTGAGAGCCATCTCCTACGTAGGTGATCCCACAGGGTTCACCAGCCATCCCTGGACACCAGAGTTACTATGAAGGTTAGTTAGGCTTGGTCCTGGATCACTTTCAGTTCTCTCTTTCAACCACAGGTGCGATGCATGCTGAACATCTGGGGAGTCATGCTCTTCATTCGCCTCTCCTGGATTGTGGGAGAAGCGGGAATTGGTGAGCAATTTTCCCTCCTAAATATTTTTTATGTAAATTGCAAGCTTAATAACCAACTTGGTTTGCCTTTAACGCTGCAGAAGATGAAGGTCACAGAAGTCATTTACACTTGAGCACTTTTTTTTCTGCCTCTGACAATGTCAGGGAGGAGAGATGGGAGCATTAACTCCTATGAGACTGGAATTTTCCAGTTTTCCCAGTGAGTGAATAGTCAGATGACTAGTTCTAGCTTTCTATAGAGTTTCAAGTATATGAGTGGATAAAGTATATTCATTTCAAATAACTATTGTCACACATTGGGTTATATGATATTTGTATTTTATTTGCCTCAGACTAACCTGCTTATAAAGACTGGCAAAACTTCACTAAGCAAAAAGCACTGGTGATAAACTGGTAAAGATGTATACACAAATACATATGTGCCCTGATTAAGAAAGTGCTGTATTATAGAACATTTTATAAAGAAAAATAACTGTGTTACTGTCACACACAAGCAGCACAAAGCAAATTCTCAAAATATTCCCAACTATAAACTTAAAATGATAGTTGAAATGGCCTCAGTCATTGTAAATGATAACTTACAATGTAGGTAACCACATTTTTTCCTCCTTATAGAGGGTTGTTCAAATCCCATGTGGTTTCTGGGATTTGAACTCAGGACCTTCGGAAGAGCACTCAGTGCTCTTACCGGATGAGCCATCTCACCAGCCCTCACATTTTTTTCTGAATAGAAAAAGAGTCATATTATTCCAGGAATGATGATTTAATGCTTTTTAATTACATTTCAATGAAAATGTTCAGTTGTATAGATTGTTTATTTATTAAAAATGTAAAATGTATTTAGAAAGATTACTTGAGTTTTACCAAATTTCCTAATTTACTGTGATAATCGACAGTGTTATGTTCTATATGTGTGAAAACATTTGGCTTGAGTATTCAGAGGGAATATTGATATGGAGAACCCAGAAGCTCAGCTGTGCCTTCATGCTGCTCAGGAAGATATCTCAATTCGTGTATGAAAAGTACGTGCTGTTATCCACCTCCTTCAACATGCCCTTTGAACCATCAGCTGACAACTGGAGCAGGAAGGCTCTGCTCTAACAGGGAGCACTGAGCCAGCCCCATCGTTTTTTTCCATGTTTCTTGTTCAGCAGCTGCTATGTTCCTGACAAAAAGGCTGCTTGCTGGTTTGATGATGCGTAGCAAATGAATGCCTACAGCCTCGGGGTCCAAAATAAGTATATGCCGTTCCATGGAAAAGCTGCAGCTTAATATTGCCAAGGCTTTGCTCCAGGGCTTCATGCAAAATTAGGTTTTTAAGGGCAGTTTAGTAACTTATTGAGATCATCAAGACGCAGTTCTTTGTGTGGAGGTGTGAGCACAGACTGCCAACGGCAAGAGTAATGCTTTCTAATGTATGTATTTAACACCCATATGTTTGAGCAACAATCTGAACTTTAATCAGATCTTACTCTATTCTTCACAGCCAACCCAGTTTTACATTTATTACAAAGGCATAAAGGATCCTCTCTTTGCTAAGCAATTTGCTTCAGTTTTAGACACTAGCGTATCTAAACAAAAACTGTTTCATTTGTGTAGTTGAATCATGCATACAAGTCAGTAGAGTTCACTCTCACCTAATGATGTGCTTGGGTTTTCTGTTGGTTGGAGTCGTTCGTGTTGTTCTTTCTCATGCTCTTTGAAGTCTCAGAACAGAATTTAGTGAGTAGCCAAAATTCTTATCAACTTACATAGTTCTGAACCTAAAGCAAACTGGGTTGAGTCAACATTTGGTCCTATTTGGGTTTCTGTGGTGCTGGTTTTCTCACACATTTTGCTGACTTCTATGCTCAGTGTTGCAGATAGTCCTCGCTAGGGTTTAGATTGAATTTATATCCTCCTTCAGGGCCTCATTCATTCTTGCCAAAACTTTCCAAATCTTCATCTGGCACTTTCCCAATGCCAGCATCTTTGAGTTCAAGACTGTTGTTTTGGAAAGCTCGTCTCAGGAGGGAGTCTTCTTATTGTGCTTCCTGCTCTTTAAGGCTCAATCTCTGGTACCATTTGAAGAGGCAGCTTCTGTCATACACACACACACACACACACACACACGCACGCACGCACGCACGCGCACACACACACACACACACACACACACACACACACACACACACACACGCATGCACGCAGATAGACACATACACACAGACACAGACAAACACACACACTTTGCCAGGGAAATGTCCAGCTGACACTGCGGTCGGCTTACTTCTCTTTAGATTGGAGAAGAGAAGACACGAATTAAGTATTTTCTTCATGCTTTAGGCATAGTTTAGGGGGAGGGAAAACAATATATTTTCAAGCCCGGACCCAGGAGATACAGGTAGATTCTGGTGATAGTAGTTACAGCCCACAGGCAGCCATTGTGGGACTCTGAGCCTGGGCTGCCCAACTCCTAAACACACGTGATAGCCTGAGCTGCTGAGGCTGACAGGTTGTTCCTCTCTACTGGACACCTTGCTGGGGCAGTATCATCTCCAGTTAACTTAACCATTATGCAGGGAAGCTGGGTGTGAAACACGTATGTGACCCAGAGCAAGTCATTCACACTCTTTTAAGTTTTACTTTGCAAGCAAAAACAGGAAAATGAGTTAATTCTCCCCCAATCAAGTATTTGAAGATACAGCTAAAAAATCATGCTGAATGGGCAGATACAAGTTGAGATGGGCTAATGCTAAACTCTCATCTTGCAGCAGGATGAGCAAGAGTTATCTAAGGGCGGAAAAGAAGACTGTAGAAGCCTGGGGTTCACTTCCAAAGCTCTGAGCCTAGCAAATGTGGGCATTTTAAATAGGCATCTCCAGCACTCTCTGCAGTGGGTCATGCAAGGGCCATGTTTTGAGGAACCAACACACCAAAAGCTCTCTTAGCTACCTTCACCCCCCGGGAATTTTTGTTTTGTTCATTTAATTGTGAGAGAGAAGCAAGCTTCTCACTGTTTTCAAGTAGAAAGTGGTGATCAAATCATTTGCAGACATATATGCAGCACAGTAGGGCATGAATGCAGCACAGTAGGGTGAGGCAGGGATCACTCAGGAGACAAAGATGGGAAACCAATGGAGTTAGCCTGGGAGTAACATCATGCAATCCGAGCTTGTGGGCCTGTACAGTGTCTAGAGTGTGCCAAATATCCATTCTCCAACATCTGAAAAGCAAAAGAATGTGCAGCGGCTGGAAATAACTTACATTCCATGGCACCAGCACCTGAGGTCACACAGGACAAGAGAAGCGATGCTCCTCCCAGTGTCGCTGGAACACATAACACTTAGTATGACTGTTTCTTACAACCCTTTCTGAGGGTCTACGGCAGGGATGTAGTGAAGTAGGAAGGCCTGCTTTATGTGTGGGAGAAAATAGCACAGAGCAAAACACTCTGGGCAGAGCTGCTTGAGCTCCCCATAATCTTCTCCCTGGCTCTGTCTGAGCTGCTTTGGACACTCTGTTATGGTGGAGAGGGGGCAAGTTTCCTTCTGTCCATCTTGGGTTCGTTGCCTGCAGTCTCATGAATTAGACTACCAGATTGTCAGGCTAACAAGAAAACATGTGTATTAATGTATTGTGCACATACATGGGAGAACACCACGGCGGGTGGTGATTCAAAGGAGTGATTAGAACCCATGACGAAGAGAAGGGAATTTGAGTTTCTAGGGTGGACAAGTGTGGGTAGAGCAATTTGCTAGAAGAAAAGGACTGGTCAGGAAGGCTTGCTGGATTCCTGCAGAACCTTCTGGGGCCGACAAGGTTTTGCACTTGTCTCTGCGGGTGATGTCAGTTCTTCCAGATAACGGAAGCAGGAACCCATTCACACATGCATGTGCCCACCTGGGCACATAGGAAAGCTGAGAGATTTTCTTGTGCCTGCTTTTTATGTTCACTGTATAGCTTAAAAAAAAATCCTTATACCATGGTGATATATTCTAGCATGTTATATGTCTGCCTAAACACACACACACACACACACACACACACACACACACACACACACTGTTTTTTTCTTTTCTTTTCTTTTTGGTTTTTGTTTGTTTGTTTGTTTGTTTGTTTTGTTTTTTTGAGACAGGGTTTCTCTGTGTAGCCCTGGCTGTCCTGGAACTCACTCTGTAGACCAGGCTGGCCTCGAACTCAGAAATCCGCCTGCCCCTGCCTCCGCCTCCCAAGTGCTGGGATTAAAGGCGCGCACCACCAGCGCCTGGCTTTGTTTTTTTCTTGAAACTAAGAATTTTGGATGTTATAGGGTTCTCCTCATAACCGCTGCCCTTCTGAACCGTAGTACCCTCCAGGTGGCTTTTTCATCCCACTGTATTTGCAGTTTGCATCTCTCACACTGCCAACCATAGCTAAACATACAGGAGGCTTTTCATAAACACTAGCACTTATGAGTGCAGTGGGTACGCTGACAGAGTAACCTCTGTGAGCACTGCCCTTCGTGCACATGGCAGGGACTTCACATACCCACTCTGTAATTTATCTGCCATTTGGGTGTCGGAAAATGAGTAAATTCTGATGTCACACAGCAAGTAAGTGAATGTAGCTAAATTTGGTTCTGTCTGACTCACCCAGCTACCTAATGAACAGTTTGCTAATGAAGCCATTTACCTGGAAAGTTAGTATAACCTTCATTTACACTAACAGCTGGAGGCTGTGTAGAACTTCATCAAAGACCAGGTTCATCCTACATTTTGCCAGAATGAAATTGTTCACTCAGGGACAACAGAGTTCTGAACACTCCAAATCTTGACTCTTTTAGTACCTGAATGGCGGGTCCGTGGCCAGCTTGTTAAATTCAAATGCGGTCTTTCAATGACTACATAGGTTTGTTTGCTTTTATGTAAATGACCCAATGAGCTGCTCCACCATTTAATCACACTTATTTTTCCTCTCTCAACTGAGGTCTTGGTGTGATTATCATCGGCTTAGCCGTGACAGTGACAGCCATCACAGGTTTGTCCACCTCTGCTATCGCCACAAACGGATATGTCAGAGGAGGTAATTAAAGTTGTAAGCCAGATCTTCATGTGGAAGGTAAAGGCAACGCAGGCTCCAATAGCTCACCACTGACCTTTCTGGGGTGTTTTCAAAGGTAATGCAAGTTGGTTCCTTTCCTCTCGCCAGGCAAAGGGGTGCAAGACAAATGAAGAAGGATTTAACCTTTGTCAAATCCCCAACTTTCTCCATCAGGTTCCTCTCAGGCAAGAGAGAAGGTCAGATGTCATGTTTTCTCTTTCCCAGCCAGGGTAGTTTCTCTCCCAGGACACCAACAAAAGTCAGCTTTTCCTGCACTTTAGACTGGGTTGACTCTCGGATGCCACCCTTCATCATAACGAGCGCCTCTTGTACCTGATCTTCATGCCAGGCACAGCAACTCTACCTTTGTACAAAGAAACCCCACTGGGCCTAAAGCACGGACCTGAAAAGTTAAATTCGCGGCAGCAGAGCTGGCAGGCATAGGGAATCCAAGGAAGAAGAGTGAAATTTAATACCTTCTGTCTTTCATTGCTAACAGGTCTTGGAGTTCTTATAATTCTTCTTTCCACCATGGTAACCTCTATCACTGGGTTGTCAACTTCTGCAATAGCAACAAACGGGTTTGTTCGTGGAGGTAAAAACTCTAAGATATCTAATATCCGCGTCACATGCTACGGGTAGGCACAAGTTTTCTATATACTTTCTTACTGATGGGCACAAGGAAGTGAGGAGGAGCTGAGTTCGGAGAGCAGCACGGTGAGGGTGAGTGAAGTTCAAGTCCACCCAGGCCACGGCTAACAGAATCCTGGCACATTACAGGTCCTGCTCCAGGTGGGCAGAGTCCTTGAGGACAGCTCTTGTTTTTCCAGGTCAATCTTGCTGGCGTTTATCAGGAAATGACTCCTCCGTGTGGCTACAGTTTTAAAGTACAGTACATTTCAGGTGCCTCCCGCAATGTCGTGGAATGGGACCGGTTAGAACGTTTCAGGTTTCTGCAGGGAGACTGACCTTCTGTGACCGCTGCTTCCTGAAGTAATGGTGATTTCTCTACCTGCTGGAGCCAAACACCTTTCTTGGGGGTTTTGCAGGTCTGGGAGTCATCATCATTGGCCTGAGCGTAGTGGTGACAACACTCACAGGTATTTCTATGTCGGCTATTTGTACAAACGGAGTGGTGCGAGGAGGTAAGCTAATTGACTTACTTCTCATTATAAGCTGTGCTTGCATATCCTGTCCAGAGGTGTTTAATAACTAAACGTGAAGATTTTATGTTGCTAACTAGGCCCCCAAGACTTGAAACAAAACAAAATAAAGCAAAATTTAAATAAAGGGGTAAAATTCTTTTCAATTAAAAATGAAAAGACTGGGCTGGAGAGATGGCTCAGCGGTTAAGAGCACTGCCTGCTCTTCCGAAGGTCCTGAGTTCAAATCCCAGCAGCCACATGGTGGCTCACAACCACCCTTAATGAGATCTGATGCTCTCTTCTGGGGTGTCTAAAGACAGCTACAGTGTACTTACATATAATAAATAAATAAATCTTTTAAAAAAAAATGAAGAGACTGGGAGAAAGGGCCGCTTTGATTTATTTCCTGTGAGGAATCCCACTGGGTTCTCAGTATCTGTGTGAGCTACCCTGGATCCTTTCTGGAGCCCCTCAGCCTGGTTGCTCCCCCAATAGCCCATCTCATGGTGGTGATTTCCATAGAGCCCACGCTCCTGCACCCAGTTTTCAGGTTCTCCCTAAGCACTCTGCTGCTGTTGAGAACCATCAACAAAAAGGAAATTAAAAAAAAAAAAAAAAAAAAAAAAAAGAAACAAAGAAAAGGAAAGGAAAGGAAAGGAAAGGAAAGGAAAGGAAAGGAAAGGAACAACGTTTCCAGGAGCAAGCAGGCCTGTGTAGAAAACAAAGTAGGTGAAACCTGTCACAGTTCTAGGCGCCCTCACTGTTTTTGCCTTGCATTTCCTCTAGGTTCCCCCTGCTTAGGGTTTGATGGTGGTGGTGGTGGATGTTTCTGGTTTTTATGATTTATTTTTGTCTTTAATTGTGTGTGTGTATGTGTGTGTGTATGTGTGTGTATGTGTGTGTGTGGTATATATGTGGTGTGTGTGTCTGTGTGTGGCGCATATTTCTGTGTCTGTGGTATGTGTGTATGTGTTGTGTATATGTGGTGTGTGTCTGTGTGTGGTGTGTATGTCTGTATCTGTGGTGTGTATACGTGGTGTGTGTCTCTGTGTGTGTGTGTGTGTGTCTGTGTGTGTGTGTGTGTCTGTGTATGTGGAGTGTCTGTGTATGGTGTATATGTCAGTGTGGTGTGTGTGGGCAGGGTAGGGTGTTTTCAAATCAGTATAGGTGCTAGAAGAGGCCAGAAGAGAGACTAAAGTCACAGATGGTTG
The DNA here is from genome assembly GCA_019843815.1 of Montemys delectorum. Lineage (NCBI taxonomy): Eukaryota > Metazoa > Chordata > Mammalia > Rodentia > Muridae > Montemys > Montemys delectorum. Next base: position 10,495 of record JADRCD010199851.1, read on the forward strand.
TGAGCTGCTTAACCTGGGCGCTAAGATCTTGAGTCCTTTATAAAAACAATACACACTCTCAACCACTGAGCCATCTCTTTTGTATGGTTTTGGTGTGGTGAGAGAATGTCTTACTCTGTGAGGCCAGACTGAGCTTCAATATATGACAACAATCTGCTGGTCTTAGCCTTTCGAGTTCCTTGATTACAGGCAAGAGTACCACCTCTGTCCCGTCCTCCCCCTCCCCCCCCCCACCACTTCAGGGCCCTCCAAACATCACTCTACCCACAAAACACCTTTTCTCTCAACTGATATTTTATTCATTGATTTTTAAAAGACATATCTTATTTTATGTGGATGAGTATAATGCCTGAAGCCATGTGTGCGCACAATGTGTATGCCTGTTGCCCGAGGTGGTCAGAAGAGAGCATCAAATGTACCGGAACTGGCATAGCATATGGCTGTGAGCCACCACATGGGTGCTGAGTCCTCTGCAAGAGCAGCAAGTGCTCCTAACTGTTAAGCCAATTCTTCAGCCCCTATTTGTCTCTTGGAGTTGTCCAACCAGTTGACTGAGCAAAGTTAACTATTAAAAACTCATGGGGATTGACTCTACCAGATAATATGTTCCATTCTGAGAACTGTTATCCATAGAGAACACAGTTAGTTCCTTCTCTGTAAAAGGTGGCTTTGTTCTGAGTTGGCTTGTCATGTGTTGACTCTGCAGAACCCATGACTAGCTCTGCCTAGGAAGTCACTGTGGTGTTTGTGTTCCTCATCTTGCCTGTTTGCCGGTTACTTGCTCAACCTATGAGGTGCTCCTGTTCAGTGTTCATGTCACAGGAGTGGGTGGCCATAGAGAAAGCTACTCTTTAATATTCAAGGAAGAACACTGGTTCCAGGCCCCGCTTCCCCATGTTTCCTCTCCATTTCCCATTCTTATTGTGAGAATTCAAGCTTCATTAGGCTAAAACCAGAAAACAAGAGTGGGAACATACACCCCAAGACCGATGCTCACTTTACTGACTAGCTATCAGAAAAGTTCATGCAATAGAATGGAAGTTAGAAGAGAAAAAGATCAACTACTGTGTTCTTCTGGGTCAGGGTTTTATGTAACCCAGCCCAACCTCAAAGTTACTATAATGGGGGATAATCCTGCCTACCTAATAGCCCTACCAATCACCTCCCAAGAGCTAGGATAACAGGCTTATGCCACAACACCAGAATAAAACAAGTTCTGCCATTTTGTTTTCTACCCTGGTCTGTCAGTTTCTGAAAATTTTGAATATAAAATTTTATCTGTTGCCTTATTAATTTGGATACTGTAGTAATTTTTTTAAAAAGACAGCACATTTGAGTAAAGCTTATTGTTATTATTTATAAAATTAAATTAGGATTCTACTGGTAAGTTTGGATAGATTGAACTGTATCGTCGCATAGTTTGCAGACTATGTGCGGTGTACAAGGCAGAGCTAGCTACAAATACACATGATGACTTCCAAATTTACTAGGACTTCCAAATTTCCTAGGACTCCATAATATTCTTATTGGAATGATTACACTTGGAATTTAAAGACTGGAGATCTTGGCATCCTGCTCCAGCTGACACATGCCTCTCTCTTGTCGCAGGTGGAGCCTACTACCTGATTTCCCGGAGCTTAGGGCCTGAGTTCGGTGGGTCAATAGGCCTGATTTTTGCTTTTGCCAATGCAGTGGCTGTCGCTATGTATGTGGTGGGGTTCGCAGAGACTGTGGTGGATCTTCTCAAGGTAACTAAAGCTTCTCTTTGTATCCACAAACCAAATAATTCAACTTAACTTTCTTTTACAGGGCCCTAGGGGATAGTTTTATGTCAAGATAAGAAGTTCAGTATTAGGTCAGGGGCCCCAGGCATGACCTCAGATGATCTGGCTTTGAGTTCAGCTTTTACCCTACCATCTAGGAAGCTTTAAGCCAATTTCCTACCATCTCAGGCTTATGTTCTAAAGCTGAAATTACTACTAAAATTAAAACTAAAATTACTACTTTGTGCATTTCACAAGAGCTCATTGCCGAGCAGGTAAAAAGAATGTATATGGAGAATGTGTAAAATACGAAGCTTCAGGTAGAAGGCAGGCATTCTTTCCTGCAGCCACACTGCTGTTACTCACAAGGTTCCCAGCGGTGAAGAAAGTTTGAACGTGAGAAGAACACTCTGTACAAAGTGAGGCCTTTCTTAGCTAGGTGTCCCACCCAGCCACTTGCTCTGGGAAGAAGCTCTGTGAGCCCATGTAGTGAACCTGGGTCACATGCTAATAAAAGGTCCTGCTGAATTTTGATGGTAAAAAGTACCTCTATGGGGAAATTACATGAATAAATGAGCTCGTTGTGTATTGCTTAAGGTATGCTCTCTTCAGGAGATACATTAGTGAGTCTATGTTCTTTGTTCTTGAGTTAAACAACACTTATTTTCTGTTATTCATATTGTAAACCACACATTTTTATTCTTCTAAAATTCCCTTTGGCATATAAAAGCAATTAGTCCTTTTGCCAAAACACAACACAAAAGGTGTGGGCATACATACTTTTATTTAGCGTTACAACAGCTCCCAAAGCTCTGACTAGAAGGAATTTCTTACAGCTCTAGCCCCTAGCCTTGCCTATTAAAGGCCTACGTCACAGATACAATTAGAATTCTTTTGACTTCTGGAACTTATGAATATTTCATTTTCTTATTATCCTATGTGGCCCCAGGTGTTTGTGTACAGTATCTCTTCTTGTTGAATGTTGAAGACTGAATGCCAAGAGCTCTCTCTAATCATTTGAGTGATTCCCTCCCCCCAGGAGAGCAATTCAATGATGGTGGATCCAACCAATGACATCCGCATAATCGGTACCATTACTGTGGTGATTCTTCTAGGCATCTCAGTAGCTGGGATGGAGTGGGAAGCTAAGGTGAGCATCTCTAAATAACACTGTGACAAGTGCTGGCCAGGCCCCGAGTTAATCACAACAATGAAAGGAACACCCTACTCACAAAGAACAGCTCATTACAACGAAAGACGTTAAGTCCACACTAAGCGGCCAGCATGACACTAAGTACCAAGTCTGGTCAAGACTGCCTTGTTTCACCTTGCTTGCTGCTTTTGTGGGGACACAGCCAGCACTTTCAAACGCAACCATTGTTCAGAACAGCAGCACCACACACTGCCAACCCAGGTCTCATCCTTACTCGCTGAGCAGAGAGGAGGGCAATATTATTAAGCTTCATCTGTGCAATGAGGATGTCCAAATTTTAATAGTCAGTATGGTTGTTGCTTCTAAGTTGGCCCCTTCCCTGTGGTGTCACAGGCTCAAGTGATTCTCCTGGTCATTCTTCTCATTGCCATCGCAAACTTCTTCATTGGAACTGTCATTCCCTCCAACAATGAGAAGAAATCCAGAGGCTTCTTCAACTACCAAGGTAAGTGTGCCCAACGTCGGTCACTGCTCAGTAAATGTGTCTATACTCTTTTCCCTATTATTACCTTTCTCATCCTACTCCCCAGCCACCAGAATTCCAGTGTGATCCAGGAAAGGGGCTTGAACTGGGTGCAGGAGGCCCTGTTAGGTTGGGTCTTGACTCTTGATCATCAGCTAAACAGGTTATACATATCCCGTTCGCTTCTTAGATTTCCCCACTAAATGAATAATGACAACATCCTGAGGAAAGTTTAAAGTAAATCTGCAAAGTATTCAACATTTAAAAGTAATTCTGAAAAGTCAATCTTTTTTCAATTGAAGATGTGAGAGTCTCTTGTAAATCCTTGAATGTTGGGTGGTCACTGGATGGTTAAACAGTAAGAATAAAAGCTACATGTAGGGAAAGAAAACCTGAAGCTGGAAAAAAGATCAACCATTGCAGAACACTAACGTTGAATCAAGTCCTCTTGTCTTCCCGGGAGACTTTGTAAGGTCCAACCTTGCTGGACATAACCTGCTGAGCAACCCTGTCAAGCTTTCAAGCATTATGGCTTTGGGGACTGGTGAGATTGCTCAGCCTTTCGTAGCAGCTCACAACCTCTGTAACTCCAGTTCTAGAGGATCTAGCGCCCTCTTCTGGCCTCTGCAGGCACCAGGCAGTCATACAGAGTATACAGGCATGCCTACAAGGAAAAACACATACATTTTAAAAAAAGGTTATGGGTGAATTACTTGTGTACCTCCTTGTGATCTCACCACAGTGTGCACATTCGACCTTTTTTCTCCCCTATTCTGCTTCTCCTGCTTTCTTTACTTTCTAGCTAGCTTACTCAAGAGCACACAGCTGAGGTATACATCACATACATACATATACGTCATATACATATACATCTGCATCTACATTTTCATATCTTCATTATATATCAGTTGTCATTACCTGTGATGCCCCTCACCATTTTTAAAGCCATGTGGTTCTTTTGTTTGCTTTTTTCTGCAGTGGTTATTTTATTTCTTCAGGTTTTACTATCCTTTCTTTTCTTTCCCCTACTTTGCATCTTCTGATGTCTTCATTTCTCTTTCCTCCTTTTCTCACCCTACATTCCCTTCTTTCTCCAGTTTCTTCCTCTTTCTCTTCTTTCTGCCTTTTCTCAAGATTATTTCCTTCTTGTCTAAGTGATTGGGTGACAGTCTCCAGCTTTGTTAGTCCTATTCTCTGAGAGTTCGGTAGAGGGACCTAAGGTCTGAACTCTGGAAGGAAGAGCTGAGAGAGTAGAAGATTACGAGCCAGTCTGCTGTCCAGCCTCCTTCCCACTGCTCCCCACCGTTCATGGAAGGTCTAGAAAGGCAGACTGTTTAAAGACACATAGACTTGAGAATGTGACTATGAGAGGGTAGGTGAGTGTGGGTGGTATATTTGTGAAGGAGCCAACATGCTCCTGCAAGAATTACGGGGGTTTTGGCAATATTTATTTACTTTTTATGTATTTTAATGTACTTTTTTCGTACAGTGTACTCTGATTACGGTTTTCCCTCTCACAACTCCTCCCCAATCCTGTCAACCTTCCCACATGCAGAACTCCATGCCCTCTCTTTCTCTCTCTTTTTAGAAAACAGGAAAATAGACAAACAAAAACAGAATAAAACTAAAATCAAAGAAAACTAACTAGAAACACACACGTTTACACACACACGCACACACACACACACACACACACACACACACACACAATCCAGCATGGTAGTGGTGGCACTCACCTCTAATCCTAGCCCTTAGGAGGCAGAGGCATGCAGATCTCTGAGTTTGAGGCCAGCCTGGTGTAGAGACTTCCAAGACAGCCAAGGCTTCACACAGGAACCCTGCCTCAAAACCCAAACAAACAAACAAACAAAAAAAAAACATTTAAAACACAGAATTGGAAACCCATAATATTCAATCAAAACAAAGCAAGGCCAAAAAAAAAAGGCCAAACAAAACAAGACAAAATGTCTTTTAATATAACCTTGAGTTTCTTTTGTGTTGGTTAGCCATTGCTCTACAGCCGTTGCTCTACAAGGGACCTCTCATAAGTGTGGTTTGTGTGCCCAGTGAGACTCTACTGGAGGAGACTAATTTTTCCTTAGAATTTCTTATCCTTTTCCTGTTTCTTTTGTATTCAGAAGACAAACAAGCTCTGTCTAGGAGTCTAAGACTTAAATGTGTACCTACAATGATAGACACCTCAGTACTCAAGAAAGGATAACCAACAGTTTCAAGTTGACTCTGCTGCAAGTCTAAGGATCTATTTCCACTTAGAAACACAGAAGTCAGGAGTGTACGCTTCCACTGTGTGGAAAACCCAACCCAGTGATGTTCCTCTCCCTTCCATTTCAGCATCTATATTTGCGGAAAACTTTGGGCCAAGCTTCACAAAGGGGGAAGGCTTCTTCTCAGTCTTTGCCATCTTTTTCCCAGCTGCTACTGGGATTCTTGCCGGGGCCAACATCTCTGGAGACCTGGAGGTATGTAGTCTCCTCTGCTTTGTAGCTCTGTGGTGGGAGTGTGCTTTGAGCATGAGAAGCTGTACAACTAAGTGCGACTTAGAACATAACAAGTCCCAGAGACTCAAGTGTGAAGGCTTCCACGTGATTTCCTGGTTATTGACAAGCTCTTTCTGACTCTCTCCCTCCTTTCATTCTAAATATGGCCTCTTAACAATATAGCACAATTCTGAAGTCTATGTTCAGTGGCATCCACAAACAGTACATTCACAGTAGGTCATTTTCCAATAAAACAAACAGAGCTCAGTGAGTTATTACAAGAAACACACCTCCCCTTTTACAATGAGGACATTATACAAGACATTTGAGGAAAAACAAAACCAATAGCAACCAGCCACAGGAACTCTTAGACCTCAGTTCACAGCATTAAGTGTTATGGGGATCATTGTATCAGCTACAATGGTGAGTCCCATATTTTGTAGAAGATCATTTGCTAGCTACAGCCAAAACAAAATCAGACTTTGTGTTTCTTGCACATATATGTTGGCAATTACAGGCCACCCAAAGAAATTTAGAAAATCCACTTCAAAGGGTATCCCAGGGACTTAGAGAACCATTCTATGTCACCTCTACCTTGAGGTTTATCCCCATCTTCAAGATCCTAGATGATTAATCACTTCCTGGTTCACACTCTACCTACTAAGAAGGAGACTAGGATCATAAAGGTCAGCGTGGATGAATCACTTCTGCTGATATTCCTTTGGTCTGGATTTTGACTATGTCCTTACCTAGCTTCAAAGGATTCTTCAAAACACATTCTGAAGAAGAGCAACTCTGTACCCCAATAAAATCTGAGGGTTTCCAATATTACAAAGAGAAGGCTTAGAAGACAGTAAGAGTCTCTTTTGAAAAAAAAAAGAAGACACAAATACTAACACACATAAAAAAGAAGATACAAATCTTAACTCAACATATTTATAAAAAATTTCAGAAGATGAGTATTTGCAAGAGTCATCAGGAGATATGTATTAAATGAAAAACACACATGGGCCAATCAGTGGGGTTGTAAAACAAAGATACCAAACAAATAGCTGTTAGATTTGGTCAGGATTTGTTTCTTCAAGGAAGAACTTGAGGGAAAAGGCTGGAAGTTGATTACTAGGCAATCCTGGACAGAGGAAGCATGCAGAGTCTGATGTGAGAAACCTGAGGAGAGCAGGGAGTCTCTTGCACAACAACTAGAGAAAACCTGATGAGGCTGGAGAGCCTCAGAGCTTCACTCAAAGGGAGCTGCTGGGACGATGCCCTCTGTGGAGCATCAAATACTATAGAAGTGGAGACTTTGCCTTTGGGTTTTCATCATCTATCTTCAGAGATAGCATGGTCTTAGTAGATACTGGCTGAGTGATGGGTTAAGACATTTAGATTTATTATACTAGTGATCCACCATCATGGTAAATTCCTGAGCAGAGAGTCGATGGCAGAAGAAAGGTCATGCCAGAAGTCAAAAAGTCAAAAACTTATTCAAAATGGTTCAGCATCTTTCCTCACTTAATAAAACTTAGTTATGAACTCCTGTTTTCTCTCTATGTAGGAAAGAATCAGAGTTCACTGATATAAGCTTCTAGAAGTTACTGGCAGGCTTTTAAATTGGAAAATATTGTGCTTTCTTTAGACTCCTTAAAAACGAGGTGCTTAGTCAATTCATCTTACTTCATGCCTGAATTAAGGCCATGCAGGAGAGAGGTAAAAAGCTCTGCTTTTGTTAGAGTTAGAAACAATGGAAGCCATTACAGATTCTATTCCATTCTGTGCTTTTAGCACTGGTGTCACCTTATTGGACTGATTTTATGACATAATAGATGAGGAGGCTTGGATTTAACAAATGAGGTTAAAAGCAGGTGACTTCCTCCCAACTCCTATCCAGTTATGCTCAAATGAAGTTGCTTTCATCACCCAGATCCCATGAAATTTTTGTAGGGGGTGAGCATATGCCTGCTTGTGTGTGTGTGTGTGTGTGTGTGTGTGTGTGTGTGTGTGTGTGTGCTTGTGAAGGCCAGAGGTCAGTATGGACACTTGGCTTTGTTTTGATATACTGGAACCTGGGGGTCATCAACTAGGCTAGACTGGCTGGCCAATAAGCTCCAGCCATCCACTTGCCTCACCTCCCCAGTGCGCCCTGATACTTGTTTGTTTCATCTTTTAAACATGGATTCGAATAATTGAACTCAGACCTTAATGCTTATGCAGCCAATACTTTACTGAACCACCTCCAAGTTCCCAAAACATTCTTAAGCAATGAAATACAATGAAAACACTATGTAAGTTAGGAGATTAAGTAGGGCTCATCTCAGCCACCCTGTCCTCACCTCCTTCCTAGGAGCTGTTGTGTTGCACACACCTGCTTGTTGGCACTGGAGACAACAGTGTGGAGGGAAGGGGCTGGATACACGTATACCAGCAACATGCTTCATGCAGATTGGAGCACATGGATTAGTAGCTGCATAGAACTGGTTACACCCATGCAGGGTAGTTTTGCTTGGTTAAGTCATGATCTCCAGTGGTCAGGTTGCATCTGCATTCACCAAGTATGACCTTTCTGATTGACTTGGTCATCATATTTAAAAACCAATGCTCAAATTTCACTTGCCTATATTGATTGCTTATGTGTATTGATGAGACTCATGTCTTCCAGTTAGGAGACTACTGACTGCTGGAATTGTACTTTTCTCTATTTGGTAATTACTGACTCCTTCTGAATGCTGGGGTAACTGCCCTGTATAAGAAGCATGCTTGAAAACATTTGTATAAAAATTGAATTAAATACAATCTAATATACTGCTTGGAAGTTGGTTTGATATAATTTAGCAGTCTTTTTTCCAAATAATGTATAATGTGGTGAATGAAGTATCATGTGTATGTGTACATCAATTCAATGTATGTCTATGCATTTATAAGCAAGAAAAGAACTCACATTCTGGCATAGGGCTTGCCCTTGCCTTGTAAAATGAAGAATTTTGAGAGAGTGGAGAATTTAGTAAGTGATCCTTTTTGCTCAGCCAGAAAGATTTTTCATTTGGTTGGTTGGTTTTTTGTTTGTTTGTTTTCATTAAAGACAAGACTAAGCTCAGTATATAACACACATATACCCAGATATTGTCAATATACCCGATCTGTTTGTGTGTCTGATGTATCTACATACAATTCACAAGGAAACAGTTCTGTTGGACTTCTATAACGCCCCTTTCAGTGGGAGTTCAATGCTCTTTAGTTGAACACTGAGTTTTTGTTCATTTGTTTTTGTTGTTGCTTTTTTAACATTTGGATTTATTAAAAATAGAACAATCTTTCTCCTTTTCTTTTTTATTGAAAATAGATTTTTTCATACGATATATTCTGATTACAGTTTCTCCTCTGCTACTTCTCCTAATTCCTCTCTACCTTTTCTCCCATCCAGATCCACTCTCTTTCCATCTCTTTTTAGAAAACAACTGGCACTAAGGGTTGATGATAAAATGAAATAAGATAAATCAAAATGAAAAAAAATATAGAACAAAATAACCAAACGAGAAAAAGTAAAAAAAGAAAATCACTACACACACACATACACGTGAAATGCATATAGACACAAGATATACACATTCACAGACACAAGCATCCCACAAAAACACAAAACTGGAAGGACTTGTAACCAACCAAACAAACCTGCCTTGCCATCACAAGACAAAGAACCCCCAAAGGCGCTGCTGAGATGGTTTCTTGTGGCCGTCTTCTGCTGTGCATGGGACCTACCCTTGAGAGTGCTTTGTTTCCCCAGTGAGACTCCCTTGGAAAAAACTAATTTCCCATTTGCAAGTGGCTATCAATCGGAGATTGCTTCTGGGTTGGGGATAGGGCATGTGTGCACTTCTCTTTTCAGCTCTAGGACCTCATCTGGTACAGACTGGTGCAAGCTCTGTGCATTTATAGGCAGCACTGGGTTTTATATTCCACTGTTCACTCTAAATCAGAGGATCTGAACTTGTGGTCAGGACCCCTTTGGGGGCTGCATTATCAGATATTTACACTATGTTTCATAACAGTAGCAAAATCGTACTTATGAAGTAACAGTAAATAGTTTTATGGCTGGGGGTCACCACAACATGATGAAGTATATTAAAGGGTCGCAGCATTAGGAAGGTTGAGAAGCCCTGACAGTCTGCCCAAAGACTGTCTGTCCACTTTGCGCTTTTGCTAGATGGTTTCTTTAGCTTTGCTTTAGGGAGCATAGTTTAACATTTTGAGGATACAGAAACAACTCCTAGCACTCTGGTCATTATTCAGTTTATTCTCTCCTCTGCATATTTTTTTCCACAGGATCCCCAGGATGCCATCCCCAGAGGGACCATGCTGGCCATCTTCATCACCACTGTTGCCTACATAGGCGTTGCTATTTGCGTAGGTAAGTGGAACATCCCTGACCTCAGAACTGCAAGGAGCCCAGTGGTTCTTTGTGTCCGATGGACTTCAATGGAACATAAGTAAGCAGAAAGGTTTTTGGTTTTGTTTCTGTTTTTAATGCAGCAACTTTCCTTCCTTTCTTAGTACTGAAGGGTTTGTATCTTGTGGGGGTGAGGGGTGATGCAATTGAAATGCAGTGCAGACACCTTCAGTTCAGTGGACCGCCTTGCCATCCTTGGTGACTGTAGTGCTGAGAAAGCTAGCACTCCCAACACTCAGTTCTCTTGCCCTGTGAGGTAAATGAGAACCAGAGCAGAGAAAAGTAGAAAAAAAAAAATCAAACAAAACCCAAACTCAAACAAATCATGAAAGATGGAGAATTCACAACAATACCGCCAACTTGGAAGTGTCATTGACACCAACTGCCAGGAAATCAGAGCAACCCCAGCTGTTAGCAGTGTGGAAGCCAGCTCCATGCGGCTCAGTGAGCAGAGCGTGCATATGTGCCTTTTCCTTCTGCTCACAGGCAAGCTTTGTTTCTACCTGCTGCCCGAAGCCACACCTCCTCTTAGGGCCATTGCACACTTATGCCATAGTTGGAAGGAAGGAGTATGTTTTCCAACAGGCAGAGAAGAACTCTCTTCAGTGCAGAGTGAGGATTGCAGGCCCAGGTTAGATGACTAGAGAAACCTGGTGGTTGCTTGGCCAAAGAGTAAACTCCAGTTGTCCTCTGCTTAGTATAAGAAAAATTGGGAGAGTCCATATATCTTAAATTGGTTTCTGAAGAAAAAAATGAAAACCAAAAAGCAAAAAGCTAAGACTGTTGCCTATCTTGCTGCATGATTCACTATCCTGTGGCATTCAGAGCTGGGTTACACAGGAAGACATTTTCTGAGTCAATACCTTAGGACATCGACTAAAGAATAACACTGAAGCCACCCAAGTTTAAGTCTTTCAAATGTGGTTTTAGGCAAGCATATGTGTGCTTAAGAAATAGAAAAGTTGAGGGAATGAGTAGCCAGAGAGCTCATCTGAGAGGCTCTTTGAGTTTCAGGTAGCAATTTGTGTCTGTACTCTGGCTGGCCAGGAAGACTTGTCATAAGGAATTGATGATAACAGTGACTCACTCATGGCCTGGTATCTCAGGACTTAGGAGAGATCTGTTATGCAGGTCACAAAATATATGGTTCCAAAAGCATGGTTGGATATAAAGTGACCAGTACAAAGAGGCAAAATCTAGGTGGATAATTTTTCTTAACCATAAGTTCAAAGTTCTTAGCTATAAGTTCAAAGTGTACAGAGAGGCTATCAGGGCACCCTTCAAGCCTGTGATAAAATGCTTTAGGAATTTCATGATTGACAGAAGAATATACTTAATTTGCACCCTCTGTAAAGAATTCCTTTTCTTTCTATCTATCTATGTATCTATCTATGTATCTATCTATGTATCTATCTATCTATCTATCTATCTATCTGTGATATATGTATGTTCATATGTATGTTTGTATGAATGTGCATTTTTGAGGGCAGATCATACATACCAGGACATGCATGAAGACCAAAGAACAGCCTCAAGTAGGTCCTGGCCTTCACCCTCAATTAAAACAGGGTCTCTTTGTTCCTTACTGCTGTGCACACCAGTCTAGGTAACCTTCTGTCTTGTAGACAATCGCTTGCTTCCTCTTCCCATCTCAGGACAGGAGCACTGTGACACCAGGCCTAGCTTTACATGGGTTCTGAGGGTTCAAAAGAAGGTGCTCATGTATGTGCAGTGAGCACTTTACTCACTGAGCCATGTCTCCAGCTCCTGTCCTAATGCAAAGGCCTATCTAGGATTAGAACCAGTGACCTCTCACACCAGAAGCAAAAAGCATACCCTCAGACCAATGAGCTACCTTGAGAGCTGTCTTAAAGGTAGTAGTGATAAAAGACCACTCTGAAAAGAGTGAAAAAGCAAAATGAAGAGCTTTATTAAGTTGGCATTTGGCTTACAAAGAACCTACCTTTTATAATACTTACATGTAGTTTACAGGTATGTCTATATATTCCAATAACTATCAAATACATAATGGCAGAGATTGCAGTCAGGAAAACTCAGAGGGATAGTAAAAAATTAAAATATATACTGAGTCTTTTTTCTTTGTCTCATTTCCTGATATCTTATTCATATACATCATTGCATCTTCTCATCCATGTCCCATGGCACTTTCCTACACGCTCTTTCCATCTATTTGTTGCACTCCCTCCCCCTAGTTAGTTCTCCCTCTACTTTACCATCATATACATGTATATGTATAGGTATATGTCTATGTCTACATATATGTGTAGGTATGTATGTAGATACACACAGATTTAGATCTAAATTCTCATATGAAAGGAAACTTGCAATCAATATGTTTCTGCATCTGTCTTATTTTGCTTGGCATGGTGATTTCTAGTTTCAGCCATTTTCTGTCAAGTAATATAATTTTCTCCTTCAGAACACTTGTTACTCATGAGAAGGACCCAGGTTCAGTTCCTAGAACCTACATGGTGACTACCAACCATCCATGACTCTATTTTTTTAGGGACTCCAGTGCCTTTTTCTGACCTCTGAGGGGCCAGGCACATACATGACACACATAAATAGATGCAGGCAAAGCATACTTATACACAAAAAGAAATAAGTAAGTCTAAAACAAAATTTTGTTTTTTAATGCAGTTCTGTTCCTGAGAATCTACCCTGGAGAAATATTCTAAGATTTAGAAGAAAAAGTTAATGCATAAAGATATTCATCAGACAATGTTTATGGTATAAAAAATGGAAGTATTAAAATGTGTGAAATTAATGAAGTAGAAAGAAATCTGATTGTCTCATCATTAATATTAATGGTTACTTAGGAAATATTAATATTTTATCCCAAACATTGCCTTTTAAGTTATTTTGTTCAATTCATATACAAGGAGATGGATACTAATACAACATCCACATAGGCATTTGTCAGTACACTTGGTTCTGAGTATTCCCACTTCCCCCCATCCCCCACACTCTTCCCCATGCCTTCTCCCTGCCTCTCTCTTCCCCATGTCAGGTCCTGCTTTCCTCTTACTTGGATCCCATTAGCCTCTCTATTTCTCACCTCTGTTCTCTCATAATCTCCATCCTAGCTACATGACCTATAAACACACACACACACACACACACATATACACACACACGCGCATGCACATGTGCATGTATGATTTTAATTCTAGATTCTATGTCTGAAAGAAAACATGCGGTATTTGTCTTTCTGGGGATGGTTTGTGTCACTCAGCATAATGATTTTCAAATGTGTCCACTTCCACTATCATAATTTCATTTTCATTCCGACAGCGTAAAATTCCACTGTGTAGACATAGCACATTTTCCTTGTCCCTTTGTATGCAGATAGACATTGAAGCTACTTCCATGTCCTGACTATTGTGGACAGAGCAGCTGTAAGCATGGGTGTGCACACATCTTTATGCTATGTCTACCTAGAACCTTTTGGATATATATCCAAGAGTATATCTGGGTCCACCAATCTATTTTCATTTTCTTAAGCAATATTCATACTGGTTTCCATAGGGACTACACAAGTTTACATTCCCACCAACACCTAAGAACTCATCTCTCCCTGTATCCCCAGGAGCCCATGTCATTCTTGCTTTCTTTTTTCTAAATTTATTTTGATATTACACTATAATTACATGACTATAGTCCCCCTTCCCTTTTTTGTGTATAATGTTCCTTTAAGCATCTTCTGCAGCGTGGGTTTGGCGAACATCACTGCCTTAGTCTATGCCTGTTGTGAGATGGCCCTGTTTCTCCATTGATTCTAAAAAATAACTTGGGTGGATATGGCAATCTTGGTCGACAGTTACTTGCTTTGGAATATTTCATTTCAAGTTTTCTTGGCTTTAAGGATGGCCTGTGAGATGACTGATGCTATTCTGTTGCTTCTGCCTTTGTAGATAAGTTGGCACCTCCCCTTTACAGCTGTGAAAATGTCTTTTGCTCTGTATTTTTGACATCTTGATGGAGAGTCTTCTCTCCTCACATCTATTTGGAGCCTTAAATGTTTCTGGAGCTTGAATGCCTGTGTCTTTCTCTAAATTTAGAGGATTTCTGTTATAGAGGTATGTTTTGTTTTTTGTTTTTTGTTTTTTTTTTTTACACCTTTGGTGCCGGCCTCTTTTTTCTGTGCTGTGGGTCTGAGTTTTAGTGTCTTGTTCACATCCCAGAGCCCTTGGATGTGCCCATGCTTGTTTGGCCCATGCTTGCTGACATCTGAGGGCCATGCTCCATCAACCCCACCCTCCACCTCTGACATTCTTCCCTCTGCTTTTGAGGTTCCCTGGGGACCAGTCCCCAGGCGACGTTTATTTCAGCCAAGGGGGGGTTTTTCATTTTCAAAGCTTCTGTGTTTTTGTTTGTTTGCTTTGCTTTGCTTTCCTTGCTGACGGTTTCACCTGTATTGCCGATCTCCTTCTCCGTTTTGTTTTTTTTTTCCTATGTTTGCTGTTTCCTCTCTGTGGCCTAGATCAAATTCATCTGATAGTCTGTATCTTCTTTTAGGTTCTTGATCATATTGACCTGAAAACTGAAGTTGTCACCTGGCATTTGGCACATGTTGGTGTCTTTGGGTTTAATGCTGTGGAGTTAAATCTCTTGGAAGAGCCATGCTGCTGGCTTTTTGAAGTTTCTTTTGTTTCTCTGTTGTAATTTATGCATCTCCTGGTTTAGCTATCTCTTCTGGATGATTTTTTTTTTTTTTAAAGGGGCAGGTCTTTCTTATTTAGTCACTTACTCTCATAGTCTCAGTCCCTACTACCAATCAAGAAGAAGGGAACAAACTTCCATCCCCACAAAAACATCAACCACGGGAAACACAGAAATCCATCTAAAGTCGATTATAGCCACTGATATATCATCAGTGATCATGAACTGAGGATGACATTACTTCAGAATGTGCTATAAAATGAGAAATAAATGAGATACAGGAAAAGTTGGAGAAAAATGAAAATGAGGAGAAGGAGAGGAGAGAAGAGAGCAAAGAAAGAGGGGTGGGGGTGGCGGAATGGGAGGGATGGGTGCGGCCACAGCGCTGAGATGGAGGTGGAGGACCTCACTTGGACTGCCAACGGCTCTCAAGGGCTGGAGGGTGTAGCTGCTGGTTTTACTCGAAACCCCTAGAACTCTGAATCTCGTTGGGAAAACAGGCTCTCTCTCACTGTTGCTGCCTCATGAGCTGGTGAAATCTCTGCCTTTCCAAATAGCACAAGGGGACTTAAGCACAGGAGGGCTTTGGGCTCATCCCGGGCGGAGTAGGGGGCGGGGACTGCCTGATCTTAATCTATCTGCAGGGCTTTGGGCTTGTCCCAGGTGGGGTGGGGGGCAGGGACTGCCTGATCTTAATCTATCTTATCTTTTGGAAGTGGTCCCTGAGTCCCATTACCCAGTTGTTACGGGCCTAACTGTGCCGGTGTGGCTTTGCTGGGCTTGCTTCGGTGCAGCGATGTATCTGTGTTTAGCGATTTTCCTTTTCACAATTCATGGATTCCCAACGCTTTCCCCACGGTTCTGTTTGGGATGAAGTCTAATATTTTGTATTCCATGTTTTTCACCAGTGCTCACATAGGCAAACACTGTTCAACCATCTTTCCAGGAGATATTATCTTTATTATTAAAGCAATCGAGTTACTTAAGATATGACCTGAACAAGGAGGCGACACCAGGAGATGTGCAAACGTGGATATGGGTGGGAAATCTCAGGGCCTCATCCCTACACAAAGAACTACAGGGAACTAGGAAACACTGAGAACAGAAGAGACGGTCCTCCCTGGGGAAGAGCACAGTAATTGGTGATCCAGTATCAAATGGTTATCTTTGAAAACAGAGACAAGTAACAGTAGAACAGAGCATGTTTGTGGCGAGATGGCTCAGCGGGTAAGAGCACTGACTGCTCTTCTGAAGGTGCTGAGTTCGGATCCCAGCAACCACATGGTGGCTCACAACCACCCATAATGAGATCGGACTCCCTCTTCTGGTGAGTCTGAAGACAGCTGCAGTAAATTATGCCGAAGCAAGCTGGCTGGAGTGAGCGGGGCTGGAGCGAGCAGAGTCGGCAGAGGTCCTGAGATCAACAGCAGCCACACACATGATGGCTCACGGCCATCTGTACAGCTACAGTGTACTCACACACAATAAATAAAAATAAATCTTTAAAAAAAAAAAAAACAAACACACACACACACACACACACACACACACAGAGAGAGAGAGAGAGAGAGAGAGAGAGAGAGAGAGAGAGAGAGTCACATATATAACAACAATTTTAAAACAAGGCCATGAATTTGAAAGTGCAAGGCAGGTGGTTATGTGAGAGAGTTGGAGAGAAATGGAGGGTAGAGAAAGGGGAATGATGTAATTATATTATAATCTCAAAAAAAATAAAGGTTTTGAAAATTACATCTAAAGTAGAATTATAACTGTTTCTAAAAAGTGTGCAATTAGTTGAAAATAAGGCTGTAATTTCTGAGTTATTAGATTTCTTCCCTTGATTGCCTCTCAGGTAAAAAGAATTATTAAAAATCATGTGGTCAGTAGAACTAAGGTTGATACGGACTGTGTACGTGGGATGCCAAAGCACTGCACATTTTGGGAATGAGAAAATAAGAAAGAGTCTCTGCACAGCCTCCTACAAGCTAGCCTCAGGAACAAGGACCACCCAAGGCAGTGGATGCAGCAGCTTGCAAAAGCCAGGGTGGTCTGCACAGGTCTGACCTAGGTCCTCTGCGTACATGTTGTAGAGCTTGATGTTTTTGTGGGACTCCTAACTGAGGGAGCAGGGGCTGTTTCTGATGCTTTTGCCTGTTCTGAGGACCCTTTCCCTCCTACTAGGTTGCTTTGTCTAGCATCTAATAGGAGGGGCGATATCTAGTCTTATTGTAAGTTGATATGTCATATTTGGTTGGTCTCCTGGGAGGTCTGTCTTTTTCTGAAAGGAAGCAGAAGAGGAATAATGGGGAGGGGCGGAGGAGGTACTGGGAGGAAAAGATGGGGAGGGAGAGGGAAACTGCAGTCAGTATATAATATGTGGGAAAATAAATTAATTTTTTAAAAAAAAATGTTGTTCACAGGACTCAGAAGCTGGGGGCTCTAGCAACCGTGTCCCAAAAAGGATTGACTGTATGCACAGGCCTAGAATACTTCTGTTCAGACTAAGTGCCAACTTATCGTGTTTTCAGAACAAAATCCTAGGAGAACAGGCCTCTGTCAAAGGGATGACAAGATGAGGAGATGATGTGGGGCTCAGGGACTTAGCTCAGTGCTACAATGTTTACCTCACAAGTACAAAGCCCTCAATCGATTCTGTCCCAACGCTGAAAAGGAGGAGCAAGGGGGAAAATGACAGACAAATGTTTCCTCAGCTGCCTGTGTGGTCCGAGACGCCACTGGAAGCATGAACGATACTATCGTTTCTGGGATGAACTGCAACGGGTCTGCAGCCTGCAGGCTGGGCTACGACTTCTCAAGATGTCAACATGAGCCGTGTCAATATGGGCTGATGAACAATTTCCAGGTATGAACTTCAAAAAGACAGACAGACAGATAGACAGGTAGGTAGGTGATAGATAGGTAGATGGACAGAGTTTATCGATGTTGTCTACATTTCCAGAATAACAAGTTAGTGAGGCTTTTGGATCTACAATTGATTAAACACTGATTGATTTGAACTAAGCAAGGAGCAGGTGGTGTGGGAGGGAAAGAAGCCATGCAGGTGTTCTGTGGTGAAAATCTGTCCTTTGAAGGCACTGTTGCAGGGAGACAGTAGACGAGGTGAGTCCTGTCACTCACAGGGGAGCATCATGTTGCTTCCTAGCTTCCAGTGAACTGTGTGGGATACCGAACTAGACTGGAGAGGCCCAGGCTAGTGAGAACTTGGAGTGCATTTTGTGTACAGGCTTTAGAGCAGAAAAATCTAAGACAAGAGACAGGGTGAGGAGCAATTGTGAGTGGGAAATTTGGAGGGAAATGAAGACCAAGCAACATGGAAAATTAGGGGACAGTACAGACTAATTGTCCTATGTGCTTGGTAAGGAGAGAAAGAGGTAAATGGGCCGAGAAATCTTCATCCATCTCATTTAACAACCGACAGAGGCATTGACTCAGCTGAAACCATTATTCCAAAATACAACCAGAGCCTATAGGCTCCTCCCAGACATGCACAGTCTATCTGTTCCCAGGGTTATATCGACGCTGGTATCATTTTTCATTGTTATTCTGAGGCAAATCATGGGTGTTTCAATTTCGTCAAAAACTAAAGTTATGTTTAAAGAGCAGAAGAGAAGCCAAGGTTTGGAAACACTTCGGTAGGAGAAACGCCAATACCTTAAAAAAAAAAAAAGTCGGAAGGCAGCCCAAGCCCTCCTCGCACCTAGTCAGTACCTCACTCTGGGGTAGAACTTCCCACCAGAGCTACAGAGAGCGCAGGGGGAGACGTTATGAAAATCCTTGGGGGAAAAAGAAACCTTCTTTCTTTAGTCTTTCCAGTGTTTTCTAGTGATGGGTTGCTAGTGCTTGGTAAATAACAAAACGAGGTCATTTCATCTTGAGAAGAAAAGTGTTACAAATCCAAGAGTGAAGCAGGGTGGAAAGTTTAGGAGTGGGAATCACAGGACGAGGAGAAGGAGGAAAGAGGGTTGAAGAATAGTTAGCTGTTCAAACTGTCTGTGAGTAAGCTTCGTAATCCAAACCACTCTCTTCGCAAGGTCATGAGTATGGTGTCTGGGTTCGGCCCCCTCATCACCGCAGGGATCTTTTCAGCAACACTGTCTTCGGCCCTGGCCTCCCTCGTCAGTGCACCCAAAGTATTCCAGGTAATACAGCCAGGAAAGCGTGTACTGTCTTCCCTGCCTCCGAAACAAGTTGAAATAGCGGTTCCGACCAGCAATCACTTTCCATCATTTTCTGCAACCGTTAATGTTTGCATCTAGCTCAAGTGCTGTGCCTGCCACATAGTCAAGATCGATTCCGATAATATAAAGAATGATGAGCCGCAGTGTTAACGTGCGCCTTGTATTGTGCATCGCTTAATCTTTCCCAAATCTTCTTTTTGGAATCATCTAGAGAAAAGAGTGCGCACAGATACAAATGACAAATGTCTCCTCTTTTTTCCCATTAGGCTCTGTGCAAGGACAACATCTTCAAAGGACTCCAGTTCTTCGCAAAGGGTTATGGGAAAAACAACGAGCCCCTGAGAGGGTACTTCCTCACTTTTGTGATAGCCATGGCGTTCATTCTCATCGGTGTGTAGTTTTCTTGTGCTACAGAAAGCCAAAGATTCTTCTGTTTACTCGGGCTTTTGCTCTTAGTTTGAGACATTAGTAGGTTTATGTTTAAGACTCTACCTGGGAATGCTAGTGTTTGTCTAAGAGAGAAGTGAGACAGTTTAGTGAAGAGGGCCTTTTGGAAGTGAGGGAGGATCTACCCTTCTGTCTGTCCTTTGAACCTGAATAGTAGAAGCCCAGCCAGACAAATAAAACTGAACCCTCCGAGTCAATATGCTCTAAACACGGCAGCTCCCGCTCTGGGCACTAGCCTGATAGTGAGTGAACAGGAAGCAGAATTGTGTATACCAGTGTTTCCTCAAATGTAGCTCCTTGATCAACCTCTCAGAATCACTAGAGTGTCTCTGAAAGTCCAGAGTTTGCAGGCCCAATTTCAGGGCTGCTGAGTTAGAATCACTGAGGATTTAGAACCTGCATGTTACATGCTCCTCAATACTCCCTAGACTGAGTCTTTTGAAAATCACGTACCTGGGCTGTGATTTGGTCTCCTTTCCCAAGCAATCTAGAAGCAGCCACATGGTCTTGAAGAGGCATATTTGTCAGCTAGACAATCTTGGCTATCCCTTAACCAAAACTAAGGGTTCTTCTTTGTATGTAAAACTCTAGGAGCAACTGTAACTTATTTGGCTTATACAGTGTCTTTGCAGCTGGAAAGGGGCTACATATGACTCCAAGTAAATTTGTTAGGTCTTTAAGAAATTAAATAAAAATAGTTTATATAGAGAGATTCCAGCAACATAACAATTAAGACTTCAAACTGTTGTCCATTGTTGCATTTAAATGGGTTTCTTTTCTTTTTTTTTTTTTTTTTTTGGTTTTTCAAGACAAGGTTTCTCTGTGTAGCCCTGGCTGTCCTGGAACTCACTCGGTAGACCAGACTGGCCTCGAACTCAGAAATCCACCTGCCTCTGCCTCCCATGTGCTGAGATTAAAGGCGTGCGCCACCACTGCCCGGCACATTTAAATGTTTTATTATATTTGTGTGTGCATGCATGTGGTTTGACTAAGCAAACAAACCTTTACCTACTGAGCCATCTTACCAGCCCCCTTCTTCAGCATTTAAATGATCACACAATTCACCTTTTATATATATATATATATATATATATATATTAAATTATCTCCATTAAAACCATTGAGAAGCACATGAATTTCCATCCCTCAGAGTCTCTTGACTGTTTACATAGCAGACAACGAATCCAGGATTTGGTGCATGTGAAACTGCAATAGAGGAGTTCTTGATGTGCTTAGCCCTTGTATAGACAGAGGTTTGGATTGTCTATTTTCTAACTGGCAGGTTTTCTTGAGTCTAACTCCATGGAAACTTTGGCTATAAGTATGTATAGCCTCAAAGGGGGGAAAAAACCCACTAACTTCTTAAACTTTGACAGATGCGAGCTATGTTTTCAATTTCCAGAAAAAGCAGAGCTTCTGGGTCTTAGCAGCTGCTCGGCTGTCCCTCCCTCTCCCACCCTTCCCCTCAGATGCACACTCGCTGTTCTGCCTCTCTTGCAGCCGAGCTGAATGTTATTGCTCCCATCATCTCCAACTTCTTCCTGGCCTCATATGCGCTTATTAATTTCTCCTGCTTCCATGCCTCATATGCCAAGTCTCCAGGTAAGCCGAAGAAAACATAAGCCTAAGCAAACAGTTAGTTTGTCTCGATAAATGAAATAAGTCCGTGAAAAGTGTTCAATCTGTGTTTTTATGTTTTCTTATATCTTTGTAGGCAGCGTAATCCACTTTATTTTGGTGAGTTGGGGGATGACTTACGAAATAGAAAAGGAATCATATGAGCAATGGCCTTTTTGACCAACCGTAAAGTCAATTTTCTCCTGTGGCAATAAATTATTCATTGCAAGAGAAACCACATTTATTTCAGCAGTAGAAAAACACCACTATTTATTTCCAGGGTAAAAGTGACCACAGGAGTGGAATAAATGTATATATTTGAGACCTCCTCACTATCAATTTGTTTCCTGCCCATGGTGCAGAAGAGAAGGATGAGCAGTTCCCATAATTACCTGCTGAATTTGGGCAATGCAGATCTACTGCCATGCCCATGGGGTGGGGAGGCGTTGGTACCCAACCGGGCTGTGGTCTTAAATCGTTTAAAATTCCACACCCGAGAGCTGTCTGCTAGCTCATCACTCTTCATCTCTCGTTTGCTCCAACTATTCTTCTGACGCCTCCAGAAAGTCACCTGAGGGTCATATGACTTCAGAAAGTTCTCCAGTGTGAAGACTGTCATCCAAGATACTAAATAAATACTCTTTTACGATTTGCCCTCATCCTCAGCTTGTTGACATTGCTGTTTGCAAAGAGGCTGAGGAGCCTGTGTTCGCACAAGGCCACTGGGTTACAGAAAATAACAGAAGATGTTTAGTTTAGTATGCTTTGTCTTTAAACACAAATCTACAATCCAGCGCCATGTTTTGCTATTTAAAAAACGAAACAAAACAAACAAAAAACAACAAAACAAAACAACAAAAAAGCAAGCTACAATGACCAGAAGTGTGAAAAGGAGTAATGGGAAAGAGAAAAAAAGGAGAAGAAAACTTTTTTAAAAAGTATGCAGGAAGACACCTATAGATACACCAACCCCAAAACGACTCTCAAAATCTACCCCTCCCCCCTACACCCACCTGACCTCCATCCTCTGTCTCTGAAAGGAAGCAGAACTGAGAATACCTGGGGCGTCTCTAACGGCGTTGCTGGAGTGCTGTTTCCACCTTGTGGTCATTGAGGGAACTGCTCCTCTAGACAGACTCCTGCTGTCTAGAGACTCCAGATTTAAAGTAGCATTAACCCAGTGACCAAATGTGTCCTACAAATCAGGTTTTCCCATCCTGACTGAGTTGTTTCCTAAGCTCTTTCACTTCAGAAAGCTAGTAAAAGATAGAAATTTGTGTGCATAGGGAACTGTGGCAGACACTCTTAAGATATAATGCTATACATTTTAATGTGTGGTGCCTAAGGGCCACAGAGAGCAAAAATGTCTCCTCTTCTGTAAGAGGATTGCTTCTGATGGAGCAAACATTGGCTTCTTAGGATAGTAGTAGGGCAGGCTGCCTCTCCCTATTGCTCTGCACGTGGAGCAAAAGCCCACTGTCCTAACCAGCTCTTGGGAAGACAGATGGGACGTTCTTCCACCCTACCTGTTGCCAGGACACCACTTTTTCCAACCTACCCCTCTTCCTTTAGATTCTTGATGATGCTGATTTTAGATGCTTGAGGTTTGTTAGTTTGGGAAGACAATCAGGACTCACAGGAAGCACAGAGGGGTCTGTGACCATCTGATTTTCAGATGCTTTATATTTTCCAAAGTTTACAGCATCAACTTTGGTACAAATACCACTTTTGTAGACCAAGGATGCAAGATCATTAAAAAAAGAAAAACAATTAAGAGCTAGGACATGGGCCTAAAAACTACGATTTTATGTCAGAGGAAGGCGTGTTACCTGCACTTTTCTAATACAGAGTAGTACAGTAGCACTGATTGTGCAATTTTTCTATGTTATTTTTCCTTCCAGGATGGAGGCCAGCATATGGGATTTACAACATGTGGGTATCTCTCTTTGGAGCGATTTTGTGCTGTGCAGTCATGTTTGTCATCAACTGGTGGGCGGCTGTCATCACCTATGTCATTGAGTTATTCCTCTACATCTATGTGACTTATAAGAAGCCAGGTAAGAGAAAAGAAAAAAAAAAAACGCCACCGAGGATGGGCTTCCATGGCTCTCTCTACCCGTTCATTGGGTGTTTATCATGTGGCTTCCACATGCTTACATGTAGTGTGTGCAAGGCAGTTCATCGAAACGCTATGTTACTTAAGGACAATGATCATTAGCGCCGTGGAGCACTACACACGCCATTTGCTCGTTTAATCCTTACAGTGATGCTGCGCATTTGGTGATGGGAAGCTTGCTTTAGAGGTGGAGAAATTGGAGTTCAAAGTGTTGGTCATTTGCCAACATCAGAGTCAGTGTGTGATAGAGCTGACCCCAGACCTCACAAGTGTTCCCTTCTGTCACCTTCTTCTATTGTCCTAATGAACTAAGACCCTATCCTCAAGGAGCTCTCAGACTCAGAGAAGCAGTTGACTGTAGCACAGCATCAAGTACCACAAGAGCATTGTTAAACGCACTGCCAAGAAAGGCACAAGGCGTGAGCAAGCCTGGGCTCAGAGCTCTGTGTTCACAGAGCCAACTACTTTGCATGAGTTTAGTGAATATTTGTTGAATGGACAAAGTAAGTTCTAAAGCAACATCAGGCCACGTGGAGGTAGTTCATGCCAGGGCCAGAGAATGAGGTTCCAGGGAGAAGAATGAGAGTGAATTGAAGATGCATGCATGGCCTTAACAGAGATAGAGTTCTAGAAAACTAAGGAGAAGGACTATGAGGAGTCCTGAAGGTAAGAAGGAATCTGGATACTGTGGACACTGAGGTCTGAACTTCAGCTCTTAACTTCAGAACCCAGGAGGAAGGAGACCACAGTTAGAAATATCCAGGGGCCAGAAGTCAGCATGCAGAAGCCCCAGGTCCACTCTTGTGTCCCTGACGTTATTCTGCCAGCCAGGCAGAGATGGTAACAACTTTAGGGGGCTCTGTTGTTTTTCATTATCACTTTATATACTGTTAACAACAGGTACAATTTACAGCTGGGAAAACTCCATCCCCTTTTGATGTGCAGCTGTAAGTTTTGACAAGCTTATCCAGTCCTGTGACCATCACAGCCAAGGTGTAGGATTTCTCCAGTAGTTCCCTCAGACATCTGTGTGCTCAGGTTCTTCCTCCAGAATTTAGCCCCTAGCAACCACTTTTCTAATTTTTGAACTTTTGGCTTTGTCTTTCCCCAGAATATCATATAAGTAGAATCATGGCATATACGTCTTTATGGATTTCTTTGGGTTAGCATGAACTTTTAAATTTGTCCATACTGTAGCATGTATAAGCAATTTGTCCTTTGATATTGATGAATTGTATACTATATATGAACACACCACAATATGTCTCTTTTGTTGACTGACAGTTGATGGGCATATGACTATATTTAATTTGAGAGATATATGGTAATATAAATATGGTAATATATTTCTCTGTTTTCATTTTTGTTGAGTAAATGCCTGGGAGTAAGACTGCTTATGCATGGTGTATGTGACTTGACTGCCATATTGTCTGTCAGAGTAGCAGTATTAGTTTCCATTCCAAACAGCAGTTTGCAACAGTGCCCTAGCCAACTCCATGCCCTTGGCAGCATGTAGACTTTAAAAAGCATGTCAGTTGCTTTTTAAAAGTCCTTTTAATAGAGGCATAGTCTTAGCCACTGTTGCCTGTAGGCTTAGATTTTTCAAAATATACTTTAATAAAAGTTCTTAAAGGCGTCAACCTACCTTCTAGTCCACCTACTAGAGGCAGAAGAACAAAGAAATGTTCACAGGAAACAGGGATGTGAACCTGTTTAGAAACAGTTCTTTGGGAGCAATTCCAATCTTTATTGTTAGGATATCAGCAGTCCGGTCCAGTCTCAAACACCAAACATAAATCAGTAGCAGATGCTCAATCCAGAAGAAACCACGAGGCTCGACCAAGTTGGCATGAGTCTATGCAAGCGGCAAGAACCAGCCAGAATCCCATGAGACATTCTTTGGCTAGTTACTGCCCTTGAAGTCATGACAAGCAAAGATCTCAGAAGACCAGCAAGGCATTGCAAGGCGAACCAATGCAAGATCATCCTCTCACCATCTGTGGAGTTATACTTATATTCTTTTTAAACATCACAACCCTCGCAAGCATCCCCTCCAGCAGATCATATGTCCTTTCATAAGACAGTTTCCAGAAAAACATCATGTGTCTAGTCTCAGCAAAACATCCTCTCATAAGACAGTTTCCATAAAAAAAAAATCACGTAATATAACTGAGTCTCCAAAGAAATCAGAAATTTCCACTTCAGTTGCCCAGTTTGCATTTTCCCAGTGACTAACAATACTGAGACTCTTACTTGCCATTCAAATATCTTGTTAAGCAGCCACTTACAAATATTCCTAATTTGTTGTTGTTGTTGTTGTTGTTGCTTTCTAACTCAGTTGTAGGCTTCCTGGTGTATTCTGGCTCCTCTTGCAGTGTGTACTTCCTATTTTCCCCAAGCCCGTGGCTTCTATTTTCATTTCCCTGGTTGTTTTTATTAATACAAGTTCTTAACTTTTATCAAAAATAATTGATTTTTCTTTTAATCTTTTTTCACTTGTATTTTGTGTGTGTGTGTGTGTGTGTGTGTGTGTGTATGACAGAGAGAGACAGAGAGAGAGAGAGAGAGAGAGAGAGAGAGAGAGAGAGAGAGATTTGAGGCATCTTTCCTCAACCTAAGGCCACAAATGTTTAGAACTTTTGATGTGTGCTGTGGCATGCATGTACAGTGGCAAGAGTGTGTTGTGGCATGCGTGTGTTGTGACACGACATGCATGTGTTGTAGCATGTATGTGCCCACTCAGACTCATGCACAATAATAATAAAATCAAAGAATGGATGTCCTAAGGTATGCTTGTCTGGTACATAATCAACACGTCACATCACTCTGTTCAGATAAAGCACGCACTGTCCTCACCCTGCAGAGCAAGCCCTGGAAGACTCTCATCAGAGGCAGGTCAGCCAGCTCATCTCCGGCAATTCTTATCATGAAACTTAAAGAGTCCGTTTACTTGTTTAAACTTACTGTCTTTGAGGCAGAGTGCTGAGCTCCATCTTTTGAAGCTTGGTTTCTGTCAGGCCAGACTGAGGTTTAGGCTTCCTAAGCAGCCTAAACTCTCCTCATGACCCCCCCCCCCCCCCCCCCCACACACACACAAGTAAGAATTCCCAAGCTGGTCAGCAATACCACTCAAAATGTAAATATATTTCTCTGTACACACTGCTCCTGCATACAAAAACCCCTCTTTTGTTTCCAATTTAAGAATTTGTGGCCTGGGCGGTGGTGGCGCACACCTTTAATCCCAGCACTTGGGAGGCAGAGGCAGGCTGATTTCTGAGTTCGAGGCCAGCCTGGTCTACAGAGTGAGTTCCAGGACAGCCAGGGCTAGATAGAGAAACCCTGTCTCAAAAAAAAAAACAACCAACCAAACAACCAAAAAGCAGAATTTGTGAAGGTCTTGAACTTTCTGCCTACCTGGCCATCATCATGTGGACTTTCTTACTAAGCAAGGTTTCTGGGGCTTCAGATTTACAGTGTGACCCCAGCTGGGAGGAAGTCTCATGCCTAAAGAATCACATGGGTGCTCATGGGAGTGTAGGATTCACATGGGTACTCATGGGAGGGTGCAATACTCTTTCCAGCCTAGGCTGTATTTCCTCTAACTTGGATTCTCATCACTGCTTGCATAGGCAAGAAAGGTTGCAGGAGAGAGGGGCTTATTAAAATGTATTCAATGCATACAGAAAAAGAAAAGGTCAGTTTGGGGGAGTACCATTTCCTCATTTGTCCGCAGATGTGAACTGGGGCTCCTCCACACAGGCTCTGTCCTATGTGAGTGCCTTAGACAATGCTCTGGAATTGACCACAGTGGAAGACCATGTGAAAAACTTCAGGTAAAATCTGCTTTTGGGGTCCCATGGGGTTCCACATTACAAGTGGCTTTCCTTAGAGGAATCAAATGCATCAGAGTATCTGCAAATTGTGTGGGCACATCTCAAACATGCAAGGTCACAACAGCAGAGGCCTGCTTTCTTGGTTTTAATCCACACTGTTGCCATGAATAGAAATGAGTACGGTTTTTCCTTCTGTTCTGAGCTCTGCCCTCCGGATGCCACAGCTTCCCACACTGCTGTGTCCTTTTCCAGGCTTAGAGACAGAAAGGCCTGAAGGATGTGACTTCAGAGGGATATGCCCCAGGTCCCTGTGCATCTTAATCATTGGTTTTATCGCCAGTCAATCTGAGGCTTCATGATGTAATGAATTCCCTGCAGTGAAGTCGTAATCTTAGATCTTCATTAGTTATTTATTATTTTGGATGGTGCCTCACCACATGGGCTAGCAAGGCAGATAAACGAAAATATCAATGAGAGAGGAAGATTTGAGGTGACATACTGCCCACAAAGGGAAGACAAGGGAACCCAGGGTACAGGACTACCCTTTCCCTACTTCATACTTTTGCTGTGATTAATTAAATGAAAAATCCTAAGATGACATGATGTAGAGTCAAGAAAACTCAAGAATTCTGGTGGGAAATTCAGGAAATAATCAAGGAAGGGGTGTCCCATTTCTCCAAGTTCTCTATGCCTCTCTCTTATTTCCTTCGAGGGGTTCTGGGCTCACAAGCTTCCTGCACTGGCCAATTCTTTCTCATGTCCCCTTTGCTTTCAGACCCCAGTGCATTGTCTTAACAGGCGGACCCATGACAAGACCTGCGCTCTTGGATATAACCCATGCCTTTACAAAGAATAGTGGCCTCTGTATCTGCTGCGAAGTCTTCGTGGTAAGAGTCACTTCATCCAAAAGAAGTGCCTTTTCCTCTCTGCTGACCGTGGGTTATTTTAGGTGGCACAGAAGACACTTACAGTAATAGGAAAGCAAAGAAACGGCTTGGGCAAGAGTGCACCTCCGTGATTCAGGACTGGGAACAAACAAACAAAAATAACACAAACACATACACACACACACACACACACACACACATACACATACAGAGAGAAAAACGTAATTGTGAATGTAAATAGAGAGATAAAATATATTTCTGGTTTCTTAGGAGACCAACTAAAAGTGATAAATATTCTTAAATGGTGGTCTTTGAGTCAAGAACTGAACTGGCTCCTTAATGAAAGTTATCTATCTGGGTTGATTGAGTTGGTCAGCCCAGAGCGCTAACCAGTCTACAGAAGCTAATGGGATGGAAGCCGATGCGATGGCCTTAAATGACCACACACGGGATTCAGATGAAATGTCTAGACAATTGTGATGGCGCTACAGATACCAGGGGAATTGAGCTAAGTTTTCCATGCCTTTGACAGTCAGAATTGAGCTAATTCCCTTTTGTTCGAGGAACACGTTGAGAACTAATAGCTCGTTGGAGGTATTCAAAATAGATGCTAAAAAGTCAACCATAATTATTTACCAATTCTCTAAATGGGAAGAAAGCATTGAAATTAGAATAAAAACTATGTCTAGATCCTCCATACTAACATACCTCTGCATGCCTCCTCATTTTTCTTTGTTTCTCTCTTCTCACTCTGCCCCTCTGCTCTCTGTGGGTCTTTCTTAGTTGAAATCTTTACTGACATACGTTTATATTACTAAATACTTACCTGTTCTTCAAAGCATTTTCCCAGTTTCTTTCTTGATCCACAAGCATAAGCACGTAAGAGACTGAAAACAAGGAAACGCTTGTTTCCATTTTACTAACTGGGAAAATGAGCCAGGAAAATGAAATCATAGACTGGGCTGGGCCATCCTGAAAAGAAGATGCCAACTGGGATGGCAGAGGAGGCCTCTCAGGGAGCCTCTTGGTAGGCCAGGAGGAGAAAGCCTAGGCAGTCTGATCCCTAGGACACAATCAAAGATCACTAGTTACCCTTCCAGTAACTGCCAAGGAATGGGTGTGAGGAAGTCTTGGCCAGAGGCCAGTCTACATACTGCAGTGATGTGGTGGACTACTTTACCATATGCCACCCTGAGAAACACTCTTTTTAAACTTAGCAATATCCTAATGCCATGGAAGCTGGCCACATTTTCTTTCCTGTCTGCTTAGATGACAGTAACTCAAACACTATAACTAAATACAGTTATCCAGTAGGGGGTGGAGAGAGAGCTACTGAGTGGGCAAGACTGACAGGTTAACTTATGGCCAACTGTGACTCCAGAGGATTTATTAAGAACTTATCAAGAGCCTTTCTCTCCTATTATCAAGTTTAGTGCCCTGGATTAGTGGATTTCATTTTGGCCAATATAATATAGGAACCGGTTTTGATGGAATAAGCAGTTTGGGGTGTTTTTCTTCTCTAGCAATTTAGAGAAAATTTGGTTTAGCAAGAAATAAAATATCTTCAGGACTGGAGAAATGAACAAGAAATATAAACAGTCATATAATGGCAAGGGAGAAAAGATCTTCCACAGAGATAAGAAACCCTGCTTTTAATTAACCCTTTCAGTCTCTTTCTTTTTAAAGATTTATTTATTGTTATAAGTAAGTACACTGTAGCTGTCTTCAGATACACCAGAAGAGGGCATCAGATCTCATTATGGATGGTTGTGAGCCACCATGTGGTTGCTGGGATTTGAACTCAGGACCTTTGGAAGAACAGTCACTGCTCTTACCCGCTGAGCCATATCTCCAACCCCCCCCCCCCCCCCCCCGCCCTTAACCGCAAAAAAGGACTATGGTCCTAGAAGACCCTTTCCTGTGAAACAAAGTCCTAAGCGTGTGATCTGGTAGTTTCACACATGTGTTGGACAGCACTTCATTTGTTGGGCTGATGTCTCCATGAAAGGCCCATGAGTCCTGCTCCCCGGAGCTCAAGTTCTCTTGGGAACAGAAAACAGTTATTGCATCAATTAAAGCCTTCCAGGTTAGTTACTTCCTGTAAACTTCTTAGACTGTGGATGCATTTTTAGATTCAAGGCTCAGCTGTCAATCATCTTTCCACAGAAACAGATGGAGAGGGATGCAGGGGGAGGGAGCAGACCACTGGAAAATTTTCCCCAATGTATGCAGATGATGGTTAAGCCAGCCTTGTGGAAATGTTAAGTAGTGACAACAGAAAAGGAACAGAGATTGTGTTTTCCACTCTAGAAAGCATTTTCCCCTGGGCCTTTGAAACTAACAGTCAAGTTTGGAATCACTGTTTTGACATTTACTAGTGTCGATTCCCTTACACACATAGTTTAGTCTCTCTGAATAAGAAAGCACCTGTTTTAAGGCCATTTTGAGAATTATACTTGCTTTCAAGCACTGTTTTATGCCTTTCAAATACTGATTGCTGGATTAACTTTCTTTGTTATTATTGATAATAACAAAGAAATGTTATTATTGTGGGAATATGATAGTTGCTAATTTCATTCCTGAACTAAGTGATCTTCAATAAAACTCAGATACCCTCAATCCAGAGAGTAGATTGCTAGACCCCCATTCACCTAGCTCATTCAGCCATCGAAGCTCCCCCTCTCTTCCTTCCTCCTCTTGTCTTTTTCTTATTCACCCTCTAAACTTCTGATGAGGAGCGCTGTTCTTTATGTCAGTGTGCCTCTAATCAAGATGTTAATAAAACCTGGCCAGTAGCACATGCCTTGAATCCCGGCTTCTGTGAGACAGATGCAGACAGATCTCTGTGAGTTTGAGGCCATCCTAATCTACAGAGAGAGTTCCAGAACAGCCCAAACTGTTGCACAGAGAAACCCTGTCTCAAAATAAATGTTAGTAGAATAATAAAATGATCAAGTATAGGAAGAATAAAATGACCTATAAATAGGCACTAGGATACATGGTGAGATGGCTCATGGGCCAAATCAGAAAAAAGGAGAAATTAGCCTTCCAGTAGTTCCAACCACAGAAGTAATGAAGGTAAAGTCATGAGACCCTGAATATGTAGAAGTGTAAGTTGATATATAAAGGTGCAAATTTCTCAAAGTTTCATTGTTCAAAGTGGGGAATTAATTTGTGGGTTCATGTTTGGGAAGTTAATCTCTATAATATATTAATTGGATGGTAGAATCCATTTTTGTGACATATTTGAATATTGGTAATGATGTTCCAGGATGTCTCCTCTCCTGTTAGTTTTTAACCTTCTTACATTTGCATTACAGTCTAGTTTCATATTAATAAGTATGCTACAAGGACATCATAATCCCTTTTAGCAAAAAGAGATTCTACATGAAATACTTTTATGAGTTCTCAGTATGGCAAATTCAGTCATTAAAATAAATCTCTCTGACACAATTAATGTTTAATCCAGATTTTTGTAATACTAACAGACATACATTAGACTGTATTTCTTTAAATAATACCACTTTCCCCAGGGGCTTACAGTCATTTCAGGGTAGCTCAGAACTCTACCATCTTCTACCATCTTTCTAGCTGTTGGCTGTTCTTCTATCTGATGGTTGTTGTCAATAGTAAATGACTCTCAATACAATAGTCCTTCCTCCTCCTCCTCCTCCTCCTCCTCCTCCTCCTCCTCCTCCTCCTCTTGCTCCTCCTGCTCCTCCTCCTCCTGCTCCTCCTTCTCCTCCTCCTCCTCCTCCTCTTCCTCCTCCTCCTCTTCCTCCTCCT
>JADRCD010199854.1:5697-18197 GCA_019843815.1 Montemys delectorum
AAGAAGAAGAAGAAGAAGAAGAAGAAGAAGAAGAAGAAGAAGAAGAAGAAGAAGAAGAAAAGGGAAAGGGGGGGGGTTAAGGGTTATGTATGTCTAGGCCAGTGGTTCTCAACCTCCCTAATGCTGTGATCCTTTAATACAGTTCCTCATGTTGTGGTGACCCCCAGCCATAAAAGTACTTTGTTGCTACTTCAGAACTGTAATTTTGCTAGTTATGAATCATAAGTATCTGATTTGCAGGCTATTTGATATGCCTCTCCCAGATTGAGAGGAGTTTGTCTAAACTGTCAAGTACTGTGAAAGCTGGGGTTGCCCACAGTGGAGTTGGGGGGGGCAGATAATTAAGAGAACAAAAGTTTTACTGAGTGGAGAGGTTAAAATATGTACACAAAAGTTTTACAAGACTGGAGAGAGTTATAAATTGTTTGCTAACTTTCCTAGTAGAAAAATATATTTTTCATGCTTTAAGAACCAAGGTCAACCTGTAAGCCCCACCTGCCCATGGACAAAATAACTCCCTGGAATGCTGTGAGTTGTAGTTCACAGAAAATAACAAGTCACATGATTTTGACTTCCACAAACAAGTTTGTTTGACTCACCTGCAGTCCATGTGATTCACCACATATGGGCAGGAGAGACATAGGCAGGAAATACCTCAGGATGTATGGTTGTGTCTGACTGTACCTGGTGGGAAGTGCAAAATTGTAAGGTTTACCTATTTAAGCCCCTGCAAAACCTGAGTCCAAGCCCCTCCCTGGGGTCCCAGAGGGACCAAAGTCCATCCTGGTCAGTATTTAATGTAATTGCTGCAAATCTGGCTCAAAACTGTGGAACTGGTCTTTCTTGGGATTAACAACGGCTAGGAATTCAAGCTCTGGGATTAAAGGCTTGTGCTGCCACTCTGCACCTGGGGTATTTCTGAGACTAGCTAGCTTGAGCCATGTTTATCTTTGAGAATAAAGCAGCTATAGGTTGGAAGTTCTAGCAAAAATTGTTGCAATTAAAATGGCTGCCAGATGACCTCTCCCTAAGTGGTTGTTCTTTAGTGGGGAAACTGGGGCCCCCTCTTTGAGTTCATTAAAAGAACATGCCTGAGAGGGCTGGAGAGATGACCCAGTGGTTAAGAGCTCTAACTGCTCTTCCAGAGGTCCTGAGTTCAATTCCCAGCAACCTTATGTGGCTCCCAACCATCTGTAATGGGATCTGATGCCCTCTTCTGGTGTGTCTGGAGACAGTTAAGGTGTGTTCCTGTACAATAAATAAATCTTCAAAAAGAAAAAAAAAAGCTTAGAGAGATGGCTCAATGCAGAACAGCATACAGCTTTTTTGTTTTTGTTTTTTGTTTTTCGAGATAGGGTTTGTCTGTGTAGCCCTGGCTGTCCTGGAACTCACTCTGTAGACCAGGCTGGCCTCAAACTCAGAAATCTGCCTTCCTCTGCCTCCCAAGTGCTGGGATTCAAGATATGGGCCACCACTGCCCTGCTGAGCATACAGCTCTTGTAGAAGACCCAAGTCCTATTCCCAACTCCAGCTGCAGAGGACCTGAGGTCCCTCCCCCTCCCCACCCCACCCCCATCTGCACTCATATACCCACACACAGACAAGTATATACATAACTTATAGTAAACCACACAAAAATAACTTAAGAATGGACTCAGAGGGAAGCTTAAGAACCATTTTATTAAAGTTTAAAAGAAACATAGCGAATCAAGCAACCTGAAAATCCTGGCAGATTCCAGAAGAAATGCGAAGAGAAAGCCATGCCTTTTGGGGTTAGGCATGAAGCTTAGAAATGGAGGCTTGACCAAGCAGCCCCATGGCAGAAGCAATAGAGGGGGGGATACAAATAAAGCAAGAGAGCCCAGAACATCAACAGAAGTAGAAGAAAAAAAAAAAAAAGCCCTGGCATTTGCAAGTATTCAATAGAAGGGGGAAAGAAACAGCTATGTTTTGTAACTTAGGACTCCAGGAAGTGAGCAGACCAGAAGGTGGAGGCCCCACAGGTGACTACAGCCAGGACAGAGTTTCCTCGAAGGAAAATGAATTGTCTCATTAAAGAAATAATTGTTCCTCCCATCTCTGTAGCATAGTTTTAGGTGAATCAGCATTCCTGAGGTGTGGTCCCTGGGCCAAATAATTGACAGGCCTAGCTGGAGTTACACTCCTTTTTTCTTTCAATCCCTTGAGTAGATTCTCTGGGGAGTGAGCAGGAAAATGGGCAGGGTAGTGCTCCTTAAGCCCCACTCAGTCGTCCTCCAGCAGGTTGATCTTGGTGGGGTCAAAACAGTTGGACTCCATGATGGGGAGACCATTGGCTTCTCGGTGTTTCACCAGCATCCCAGCTTCCCGGCGGGCCCACTCGACCATCTTAAAGTCGGGCACGTAAGCCACAAAGGTAGTGCCAAGGACCAGGACGATGGAAAAACCAAAGAAGAAGACGGCGTGCATATTCCAGACATCCACCTCGGGGTCGTCGTGGTACCCATGGAAGTCTGGGTTCTTCGAGTACACGTTTTCGTCCTCGGGGTCTGGGTCCTCCATCCACTGCACAGTCAGTTCTTCCTGCTCCTTTCTGGCCGCAGCAGACCGGGCGATCACAGCCCTGGAGGAGCTGGATTTCCATCGAAGTGGAGCAGCCTGGAGCCCTCGAAGTGCGGAAAGGCTGCGAGCGCACACACTGAATCGCCAGGCCGCCATGACCGCTGCAGAGGTGGGGGTGGGATGGGCGGAGTCCAGAGGAGAAGATAACGGATGGTCTGGGGCAACTTCCGTCCTGTGGGCGGGGCATGGAGTTCGGTGGAGTGTGCAGAATAAGTTTCCCCTAACATCAACCGAGCACTGACGTCCTCCTAGGCTATGGGAGCAGTTCTAATTGCACATTAAGTGACACACCTTCTAATGCTGACAGTCAACCAACATGGATGTAAGAGACGGAACTTGGGTCCTCTGGAATAGCAATAAGAGTGCTTAACCGCCGGGCGGTGGTGGCGCACGCCTTTAATCCCAGCACTTGGGAGGCAGAGGCAGGCAGATTTCTGAGTTCGAGGCCAGCCTGGTCTAGGGAGTGAGTTCCAGGACAGCCAAGGCTACACAGAGAAACCCTGTCTCGAAAAACCAAAAAAAAAAAAAAAAATAAAAAAAAAAAGAGAAAAAAAAAAAAGGAAAAAAAAGACAGTAAGAGGTTAATAGTAATAACTAATAACAATTATAACATAACACTTCCTTGAAAATTCTTGGAATGTGGAATCCTTCTCTCGGATTCTTGGTGTACCACACAATGCTACACGTGATGCCACGGGATGATGGAGACCTGAAGGTGACCTGGACTTAGGAGAAGAATGTGGGCATTGGGACATGCGACACATCACCTTCCTCCTTGAACACAGGGTCTGGGATACTACAGAGGCAGGTCCAATATCACAGACTTTTTTTTTTTTTAGATTTATTTAGTTGAGCTGGAGAGATGGCTCAGCAGGTAAGAGCACCGACTACTCTTCCGAAGATCCTGAGTTCAAACCTCAGCCACCTCATGGTGGCTCACAACCACCTGTAATGAGATCTGATGCCCTCTTCTGGTGTGTCTGAAGTCAGCTACAGTGTACTCCAATGTATAATAATAAATAAATCTTTGGGCCGAGCAAACAGGGACTGAGCCAGCAGAATTGACCAGAGCTGATCTGAGCGAGCAGGGTTGACCAGAATGAGCAGAGGTGCCAGGGCTATACAGAGAAACCCTGTCTCAAAAAGAAGAAGAAGAAGAAGAAGAAGAAGAAGAAGAAGAAGAAGAAGAAGAAGAAGAAGAAGAAGAAGAAGAGGAGGAGGAGGAGGAGGAGGAAAAGAAAAGAGAAAAAAAGAAAGAAAGAAATCTTTAAAAAAAATTATTTAGTTAATGTATACAGGTCCTCTGTTTTTATGCATACCAGAAGAGTGCATCAGATCCCATTACAGATGGTTGTGAGCCACCGTGTGGCTGCTAGGAATTGAACTCAGGACCTCTAGAAGAGCAGTCAGTGCTCTTAACCAGTGAGCTGTCTCTTCAGTCCCATCACAGACTCTTAAAATGTCTCTAATAACGAGCATGTGGGACAAGGAAATCCCTTATTGTCCCCAACATGAGCTGGATGGGAAAGAATACAAGAGATTTAGTGAGACACCTAGGAATGGAAGAATTCAAAAGCTGTGAATTGCTCATTTCTGTAATTTTCCATGTAAAGTTTTTGGACCATGATTAACTACTGTAATTGAAACCAGAGAAAGACCAGTGAGTTCTGGATGAGCAGCGTTCATTCCTACAGTTTGTCTATAAAGAGCTAGTGTGAGGCCTGATGAACATGAAGGAGCCTAGAAGGCTTAAGTTAGTCACAGAACGATAGTGCATGATTGCCTTCTGTCAAGTCACAGAAACAGAAGGCAGGATGATGTCTGCTGGGGCTGTGTGGAGAAAAGTAAGGGGAGCTACTGTCCTGGGGTGCAGAGTGACATTTACCAGATGAAGTGATCTGGGAAGGGGTTGTGGTAGTGGCTGCACACTGGGAATGACTTGCAGCACTGAGCTGTAAGAGTGGTGGCTCTTACACTGGGGGTGGCTCACTGGAGCTTACTGCCTGATCGGAAGGCCTTGGGGTAAATCCCCAACATCGCAAGAAATAAAATGGTAATGGCGGTGGATATTAGCGATGCCTGACCAAAATAAAACAAAAAAAGACGCTCAGACAAGGGCATCAATCTGCCTGGGAAGGCAAGGAGCTTGGCCAGGGCTGAAGAGCAACCTCGGCTTGGGGAGTTCTGTCCTGAACATTCCAAGATAAGTGTTTGAGTCCTGTCAGGCTGCAGGAGACCTTGTCTGAGAGCATGGGACATGCTGACAGCAGTGTCTCCTTACAGTTGGGGCTGAGAGTCTTGTGGCACCATTTACAGCAGCAACAGGGTTTAGGCAAGTGAGCCCTGGTTACCTGAGTGTGACTTGGAGTGTGTAAAGACAAGGTAGCCATGTGGGTGTTCCATCTCTCTGGCACCCACCAAGCCCCTGGACATTGAGGCTCTGTCAGCTTCGCTGTGAGGAATGTCCTCAGCCTGAGTCACAGGTTGGTGGATGGAAGTCCTGACTTCTGTCACCCAAAACAGGAAAAGTGCTGACTCAGCAGCATTACATCTGGAGTCCTGACATCTACCTGCAGTTTGTCTCAAACCTAGTCACCATGATAGCCCTTTATGGATGATATAGGGGTGGTCTCTTACTTGTTGCAGGATATTTGATCACACTGTGAACCCTGAGATTGTGTTAATTATTGAAAAAAAAAAAAACCTGTTTCTAGTTATGGTGTGGCTCAGCCCTTAGTACACACTTTTAATCCAAAACAATGAAGTTAGTTTGTAGAAGGAAGCACTCATGTTTGAAAGTGCTGTCTAACTGGGCTGCAGACAAAGTGATGAATCAGAGAAAGATTTGACAGAATTGGATATGCCCAACTCTCACAAGAAGAGAGAGGATAGGGAAGCTACTTAAGAGAGTCACGCACACAGAAAAAGGAGAGGAGGCCAGTTTACCGGGAGGGTTTTACAGAGACAGGCTGAAGAAAGAACAAGCTAGACACAGGTGAAAACAGAATGAGAAGGAGCCAAAAGAATAAAATAGATAAGTCTGGGGCTAATCGGAGCAAAAAGTCAGAGGCAGGGAAAAGAAAGAAGGCAGATTGAATCAGTCAGCTTGAAGAGGAGTTTGAGTCAGAACACCAGAGTTGAGCCTGCCAGAGATCTGAAAGAGCTGGCCGGGCAATGGTGGTGCATGCCTTTAATCCCCGCGCTTGGGAGGCAGAGGCAGGCAGATTTCTGAGTTCGAGGCCAGCCTGGTCTACAGAGTGAGTTCCAGGACAGCCAGGACGACACAGAGAAACCCTGTCTCACAAAAACAAAACAAAAATTTCTAATGGGATTTCTGACTTGGTTGGAAGATCCAAGAACTTTTATAGCAGCTTTTCTGACTTTGGTCCGAAAACCCATGAGCTATTCAGATAGCTTTTACAATTTTTACTAGCAGAGAGAGCAGTCTCAACCAGACAGTTTTTAGAATAGCAAGAAAAAGCTGTCTAGAGCAGAGCAGAACACACACACACACACACACACACACACACACACACACACACACAGAGAGAGAGAGAGAGAGAGAGAGAGAGAGAGAGAGAGAGAGAGAGAGAGAGAGAGCGCAATCTGGACAGCCCTCTTAGCAGAACATAAGCTGCCAGCTGGGACCCACTATTTGCCTTCAAATTTGTTTTTGCCCCTCCCAGACACCCCTTCCTCATAAGACCCAGCAGAGACAGAGATGGGGTTGAAGCAGGAAACAGAAGCAGCAGCCACAAGACTGGTTTACTGTGCGTGGCTCAGCACAATAGTGTCCTTGCTCGACCATCACAGCACAGAGCTGGTAGGGGGGAGGGGGCGATTGGCATTTCAAAGACGCCATGGTCGCTGGGCTGAGGCTGTCCAGTGGACACCAAGAAACTAAAGTGCTATAGGAGGCAGGTGAAGAGGAAGAGGTCCATGCAGGCCAGGGGCTCACCCAGACATGCTCTGCGGCCTGTGGGCGGGAGAGGGCTCAGTCAGACTGGGATCTGATTGCTGCTCCACCCTCTAAGGCACCTTGGGGAGAGACAGGCAGCCAGGCACCCCAGAGGCACCTGCTGAGAATGGCATGAAGGCCTCATGCTTCACAAAGTGGCCCTGGGCATCCAGGGAGTGATCAGGATGGAAGTGGAGGGGCTTCTCCCAGACAGTCTGTGTGTGTGTGTGTGTGTGTGTGTGTGTGTGTGTGTGTGTGTTGTTTCAGCCTTCAGAATGTCACATAGCCTGGGCAAATGCTTTACCTGTGAGCTCCATTCTTAGCCTGAGATCTGGCCCTCTGTGACTGGGGTGTCTCATCTAGCAGCAAGTACCCACAGCACCTAAGAGATCACCCCATTGTGACCTTGCCAGAGCCAAGAAACTGCCACTGGGCCCTGTAGCATCCCACTGTAAATGAGGACTCTCATGTTCCCTGAGGTCAGCAGTGAGACCTGAGGCCGTACATCCACAGCACCCCTCTCCTCTTGGTCTCTTGGCTGACGTGCTCCAGGAGACCCTGATCCCTCCCCTGACTCTTCATTCACTGAGGATCACGAGCGACTTGGGGGCCGCTGTGACTTCTGCTGTATCTAACCAATTCCGAACCTGTTGTCACATCCTGACCCCACATCCTGGCCACTGTGCTCCCACGTCTTTGCCCTCGGAAAGTTGAGCATCCGCAGGCCTGCAGTGTCCTCCCTCCATGTACGGCTAGGAGTGCCATGCCTCTGTCCCTCTCCATTGTCATACCCCCTCACCTTGTACAAGCTGTATGCCATATTCTGGAAGTCCACCTGCAGCAGGTTGCCATGCATGGGCAATGGCACAGGGCCTGGTGGGTAGCGGGGTAGTCCAGCACTGGCACCGATGTATCAGGTCCACCAAGAGCAGGAAAATGGTTTCGAATGTGGCCACAGGCCATAGCCAGTCAGCAGCCCCATGGCTACCTCACTGCTTCTCTGGCTTTTGTGGGGAAAAACCTTAGGGCCCTCACTCAAGCCAGCTGAGATCAGGAAAGACACTCTTAGCACACAGCCTGGGCACTTAGGCTCTTATAAAGGAGGCAAGCTTGCCCTGTGTCCTCTGCCTTGGGCTAAGTTGTGTTTACTCTTCAGTTAGAGGGAGGGTGTAGAAGAGCCAGAACAAGCAAGGTAGGTCAGTCTCAGAGGTTCTCTCCTTCCCAGTTGCTTACTCAGTGTGTTGGCAGGGGAGGGGTGGGCATCAGGATCTGGGAGTTGAGCTCCACGGGAGCTGGGCACAGTGCTTCTGTTGGGTGGGACGCTGTGAACATGGTGGGCAGATGCCCACTGAACTGCTCCAAGGTGCGTGATCACAAGGTGTAGAAAAGTCGGTCAACTGATGATGTAGTGCAGGGAGAAGTCTGGGCAGCTTGAGGACATTGCCTGTAACTAGAAGAGCTGAGATAAAGTGGCTGATTGGTAAGACATAAAGGGCTAACAGGTCACAACACACCACGTGGCTGTCCCAAGGAGTACACTTAAATAGCTGGTGGGAGTGAGAGGCAGTAGGGGGAGGGCAGTTGCAGCCCCTGGAGTCTTGTGTTCTGGTCTGAGGTTGCTGAGTTGATCAGGGAGGCCAGACTCAGAACCTGGAAGCATCTTAGGTCAGATCTGAGAAAGCTGAGAAACTGTCAAC
Organism: Montemys delectorum; assembly: GCA_019843815.1. NCBI lineage: Eukaryota > Metazoa > Chordata > Mammalia > Rodentia > Muridae > Montemys > Montemys delectorum. The sequence continues at coordinate 13,954 of JADRCD010199854.1, forward strand.
AACCGTTGAGAGTCCCAGAGGCCCGTAAGTCGGGTCACTTTCTTCTTTACCTTTTTCTGGTTTTGGTCTTTTGAAACAGTGTAGCCCTGGCTGTCCTGGAACTCACTCTGTAAACCAGGCTGGCCTCGAACTCATAGAGATCTACCTGCCTCTGCCTCTCAAGTGCTGAGTACTGGGATTACAGGCGTGCGCCACGGCTGCCCTGCCCTGCCCTAGGCAACGTTCTTGGCACATGCTGGCCTCTGTCTCTTATTCACCCTTTGTTTCTTGGTGGGTCAATCTCTTCTGGCAACCAACAGTCTTCCACATGGAGATCGGTAAGGCAGTTTTCCTCCTCACCCCAGAGGCCTGTGGTCAGGGTGATCAGCCAAGAAGAAAACAGAAAGATGACTCCTGAGCCTTCTAACAAATGGTGCTTCTGGGCTGGGCACTGCTGGGCATACCGCACATGCCAGCTCACCATTCACTAGGGTCAGCAGAAGCTCAGTCCCTGTCCTTGCTGGATCCAGACCTCTGAAGATCAAAGGCTCAGATGCTAAGCCAGTGGAATCCAGGCAGGCTCTCTCTGCTGCACCTACAGTGTAGCAAGAGTGTGTTGGGAATTGGTTCTAATGCTTTGTCCTAATTCGGCTTCCAAAAGCCACAGTTCCAGACAGGAGGGTCCCTGTCCCCAGCTGGCTTCCATTGGTAATAAAGATTGTGGTGCAGTCAATGGCTGAGCAAGGAGTTGGAGGCGGGACTTTTAGATTGTGTGGGCAAGGGAGAGGGAAGAGAGGAATCACCATGACCTGCAGGGAGAGAGATCAGATTTGAGAGCTGCAGGAGAGAAAGCATCCAACGAGGTAGGTGGAAAGGGAGAGCAGCCCAATGTGTGTGTGTGGGGGGGGGGGGGGGAGTGCCGCCCAGAAGGTTTCAGGGCAGCAAAGAAAAAATATAGATTTAGAAGATGTTAAGCCAAGAATACCAGAGGGAAATGTGTGCTAGCCACTGGGAGGTTTAGAAGTTCCCAGCCATTGAGCTAGTCCAAGGCATATCAAAATTAGCTGGTGTGTGTGTGTGTGTGTGTGTGTGTGTGTGTGTGGGTGGGTGTTTGTGTGTCTTTGGGAATCCAGAGCTCACTAGTGGATTCAGCGAATTTGCGTAGGTGCAGTGCTCACACCACCAACAGAAGGGGGGCAGGAGCTGAACAGAGACTACACCATGCAGCCCCTCAGCGAGGACTACACATGGACACATGGGTCCCTTCCTCTCAGCTGACCATTTCTCAGACCACCTCTGTGTCACTGCAGCCTGTGGGTGACTCCATGCTTGTTGCTGGCCTATAGGTACCAGTATTCACTCTGTTGTGTAACCGGGTGCCAGACCTCAATAGGCCCCAAGACTCCATGATGGAAATGCCATTCAGGCTGTAAAACTCCACACATAGACAGTATCTCCTGCCGAAAACTAAAACAAAGCTCCAATACATCAAAGTTCATATACCTCTGGGAAAATTCTCTCAATGTACTAATTTACTTTTCGGCTTTTGGTTAACTTTTTTTTTTTTTTTTTTTTTTTTTTTTTTTTTTTTTTTCCCTGAGACAGGGTTTCTCTGTGTAGCCCTGGCTGTCCTGGTACTCACTCTGTAGACCAGGCTGGCCTCGAACTCAGAATGAATAACTGTTCTTGTTAACTGAAGAAACATGTTTTGTGTGTGTGTGTGTGTGTGTGTGTGTGTGTGTGTGTGTGTTTAAAAGCTCACCCTGAGAAAGGCTCAGGGCTACACTGGGATCCCAAACATCCCGTGTAGTCGTTGGCTGGCTGGCTAATAAAGACTTTCTATTGGCTTAAAGCCATGGCCAAGCGGTTTTCTCTGGTAGAGACCCCACAACACGCCCCGGCCCATGTCCAACCCAAGGATAGGGCGTTGGAGCCCTGAGTTAGGCTACAAACGAGGGTCTTGCTCTAGCTCCATCTTGGTTTAAAAGGTAAATCTTTGCAGGAGTCAGGACATGGGTCAGAGGGTTGGGGCGGGTAACAATTGTTCCCTGGTCCTGAATGTTAAGACCACCATATTCCCTGCCTATCCTCCGTTCTCTACCTTTCCTTGGGGTGTCATACAGAACATATGAAAGAGAAACAGGGGTGTTGACTGGGTGCTGGCCCCAGCGGGGGATGGGCCGACTCAGGCAGATTTTCCTGAGTCCCTGTGAGGTAAGTGCACAGACAGGTGAGGAATCTCACAAGCTTTACGCTGTAAGGGGTTCCCTGGCTTCTCACCAGCTCTGATGAGACACCTATGCTCTGCTACCCATCCACCTGCTGCTGCTGTCAGCTTCAATTCGTCTTCAGTCCATGCCCATCTTTGCATTAATTTGCTTTTATTTTGTCTAGATAGAGCCTTACTTTGGTAGTCCAGGCTGGCCTCAAACTCACTATGTAGACCAGATTGGCCTTCATATTTTTTAAATCCTTCTGTCTTTGTCAGGTGGATGCAAGGATTTTAGTTACTGGCTGTTGTTGACCTCACTATCAAGGTTGTAGTCTGCCATAGCCAGACAGCTTTCCTGAGCTTGGCACAAAATTCACGTCTCCCTTACCTTAATGGGGCTTCCTCTTCTTTGCCTGATCTTGGGAGCCCAACCCCCACATCTTCTCCCTGAGAAATGTCACATAGCTATCCCTTAGCAAAATTAAAGGTTCAACTTCCTCTCTCCAGGTAAGACGCTGGTCATCAAGCACCTGGGATTCCTGGAACACCTCTCCACGAAAATGAGGCATTCCCAGTAACTTCAACTCCAGCCAGTGATTCGTGTGCACCCTGAATACCCCTTCCCACTCTCCAAGGTTCATATATCCCTTGTTAACCCCAAATAAAGTGTGTGCGCACAAGCTCATTCACTGAACGTCGTCTAAGAGGGCTGTTTCACTGAATACTTTAAAAAGAGCTGTAGCACCAAAATCCTTGGAGAAGGCCTTCCCTCCCATACTCCCAGTCTGACTGGGATCCTGCAGACTCCACCCACTCAGAGCTTTGCTACATCCCTTCCAGCCTGATGTCCAGTGGTGTCTGAACATCTGGAGGAAGCTGAACTTGGAACCACAGGCTACCATGCCTAGCTACTGCATTAATTTTTTTTTCACTGATTAAGGAATTTATTTAAAGCAAGAATTGTATAATGTAAATTTCACATCCTTGAATCTTATTTTTTAAGAAGTAAAATTCTTTGAGTACATCACTAATGGACAGTAATCTAATGCCACTATTTTATTATAATAGAATATTGCTTATTTTGATGGGTGTGGTGGCACACGTCTGTAACGCTAGCTCTTGGGAGGCAGAGGCAGGCAGAACAAGAGTTCTAACCATCCTGAGTTAAGTAGAAAGAGCCTGGGCTACATGAGACTGTGTTTCAAAAATCCAAAGTAAGTAAATGACTTCATTGAATTAAATATAGCTTATCCTGGCTATTGAACTTCCAGTGTTCTCTTACGGTGTGCATCTGGCATGGGTCCCTTCCTCCTATTTTTGAGTTTACCCCAGCCTTAGCTCAGTAGGCTTGCTGTTGACACTATGCTATGTGCTAGACACATCCTCTTCCTTTCCTTCAGCAAGACGAGTCAATTAACATGTCCCAGAGCTGCCACAAGAATGGCTGAAAATATACAGTCAATCATCCAACATGGTGGGCTGCCAGTAGGAAGAGGCCAATATAATAATCAGCTATTCCTGGCTCTTCTTTCATCCACCTATCAGGTGAAGTTATATCTACAAATGAAAAAATATAGACTAAATTGCAGATCTCCTTGGGGCACCCTGGCTACCCGGACCAAAAAGACAACAGCATGGCAGTCCCGTTTACAGGTCTGATGTGGGTGCATGCCTTTGTGTCACAGAGAATGTTCCTCAGAGGACAGGACTGACAAGAGAGTTGAGTGGCTACTCACTTGCCAGGAGTTGCTGACCAGGCATGTCTCAGACTCATGACAATCCTTCTGCCTTTGCTTCCAGAGCCTGGGCTAAACGGGTGTGTTAACAACTCCAGCAATAATTTGGCTTTCAAGTTTGTTTTTGGTTTTGTTTTGGGACAAGGTCTCTAGTCCTGTGTGTCTTGGAGCTCAGTATGTAGACCAGGCTGTCCTCAAACTCACAGAGATCCACCTAAGTGCCTCTACCTCCCAGTGCTGGGATCAAAGGTGAGTATTGTTGGCTGGCTTTTTGTTTGATTCTAGATAGAACTGGACAACACTTCATTCCATAAAAC
>JADRCD010199856.1:0-17027 GCA_019843815.1 Montemys delectorum
TTCTTCTTCTTCTTCTTCTTCTTCTTCTTCTTCTTCTTCCATTTTTTCTCTTTTTCTTTCTTTTCTTTTGGGAACTTCAATTTAGACCCAATCTCTGAAGCACCATTGCAAACCAACTTATTGGCCTTTATGCATGTGTCTACCATCTTTACATCCATCCATCCATCCATCCATCCATCCATCCATCCATCCATCCATCCATCTATCCATCCACCCATCCATCCATGTATACAGACAAGAAATCTCACTATAATCCATTAAATCCCAAGGGTAGCTTTTTATTCTGTTGAACATTTTTTTTCTTTTTTATAGTTTAACAAGGACTTTTCTAGGAATAGAGCTACAAAGTAAATGCTAAAAAGATTCTATTTTTGCCATATTTTGGAGGTTAAGTTATTCAGTGTTTTGGAAAACGCATATCACAATGGCAGTTATCCTTGAGGAATGTGAGTTGCTGACACAGCACTTTTGTATCAGTTGGATGCAGTGATTATTGGCAATTTTGAACACAGATGTTGATGGCTTCCTCCTGTTCCTAGTTTAGTTGTTCTGAAATCGTAGAAATAAATACTATATTATTCATACACATTTACTCATGTGTATTTTAATTTTTAAATTTATTTATATATATTTAAATTGTGTGTATGTGCCAGTATGTGTATATATGTATTCATATGTGTATAACATATAACATAACATGTGATATGTGATATGCAATATATGATATATAATAATGTCATGTGAGTGCAGTGGTGAAAAGGGCCAAAAGAGGGTGTCAGATTCCTGCTGGAGCTGGAATTACAGGCAGATATGAGCTGGGTGGTGTGGTGGGAATTGAGCTGAGATCTTCTGCAAGAACAGTGTACATCTTAACCACTGAGTTGTCTCTCCAGCCCTCCACACATGTATTCTTATATATTTCTCCAAAGGTCAAGTAAAGATACTCAGGTAGCTTATGTTGTCATTTAGGTGTGCTGTCAGTGAGGTCAAATAGATCTAAAAATATTTAAAATTGGAAGAGGTGCTGGATTTTATGGAAGCTGGAACGCTGCTTTAGAAGGATCAATATAAACAACAGTTGTAATAATGTCCCCTCCACTCCAATCTTCTTTCTTGGTTTAAATTGACAGCTTGTGTTGTCTCCATCCAACACATCTGAGTTTTGAGAGTTTTTTTTTTTTTTTTTTGAAAAATATGATTCCGCCATCTCTCCTCCTTTCTCTCTCCCTCTCTCCTCCACCCCATCTCTCTCTCTCTTCCCCTCTCCCTTTCTCTCCCTTTCTTTCCCTTTCTCTCTCTCTCTCTCTCTCTCTCTCTCTCTCTCTCTCTCTCTCTCTCTCTCTCTCTCTCTGTGTCTGTGTGTAGTCAAAGGTCAGCCTTGGATAATGTTCCACGGGATCTTTATTTCTGAGACCAGGTTTCTAACCTTTACTCAGGGCTTCCTGATTTGGGTAGACTGACTGACCAGTGAGCCCTAGGGATCTGCCCATCTCTGCCTTACAAATGTGCTCTATTCCTGCTTGGATTTTTATTAATTTTAATGTGAGTTCTGGGGGTCAAATTCAAGTTCTTGTGCTTGTATAGCAAGAACTTTACTGACAGAGCCATCTCCCCAGCCCCATTTTCAGGTAGTAATCCATGGACTTCTCCTGTGTCAAATCATATTGTGACATAATTGGGTAGCTATTTAGTTTTGTGTAATAATATAATATATAACATATATTATATATGATATATATATATAAAATTTTGTGTTATATGTAAACTTTTTCTTCTGAAAAAGTGTGCATCTCCTTATAAACTATTGTGCCTTAGGGTTTCTGTTGCTGTGACTAAACACTATGACCAAATGATGAATTGGGGAGGAAAGAGTTTATTCAACTTATACTTTCACATTGCTCTTCATCATCAGAGAAAGTCAGAACAGGAACTCAAACAGGGCAGAAACTGGAGGCAGGAGCTGATGCAGAGGCCATGGAGGGATGCTGCTCACTAGCTTGCTCACTATGGCTTGCTCAGCCTGTCTTCTATAGAACCCAGGACCACTATCACAGGGATGGCAACACCCATAATGGGCTTGGCCCTCCCCCATCAATCACTGATTGAAAAAATGTTCAGCTAGATCTCACGGAGGCATTTCTTCAACAGAGGATCCTTTCTCTCTGATGACTCTAGCTTGTGTCAAGTTGACAGAAAACCAGGTAGCACATCTTCTAAAGGGGCCCATGCAGTGAAAAGAATAAGAATATAGTTCAAATTCATTCTTTGGATTGGCTTAAACAACTGCCCATCTGTTCTGTGCTATGGCATCTCCTCTTTACTTCATATGCTTATTACCCCAGATACACACAATGGGCTCTTACCAAGGCATATACTCTAGTTTTCTAATCTCACAACGTAGTCCTTGGAAGTTATGTATGATTATAGTTACCAGCTCAAGCATAAACCTTGAGTGATAACCCTTGAGAAAGCACTTCCCCCACACTGCCTGGGAAGTCAAGTAGAATTTTTTTGTGGGGGGGTTCGAGACAGGGTTTCTCTGTGTAGTCTTGGCTGTCCTGGAACTTACTCTGTAGACCAGGCCGGCCTCAAACTCTGTCTGCCTCTGCCTTCCAAGTGCTGGGATTAAAGGCGTGTGCCACCACTGCCCAGCTCAAGTAGAATTTTATAGTAATTAAATTATGAGCTAGTTTCCCAATAGATACTAAACTCTTGGATGGCAGTGTTCATGTCTTCTGATCCTTGAGAACTATATCTAGGAAAATGTTGGTCATATAGTTGAAGCATGTCATTTGAAGGCTCCCAAACAGTAATATTAGTACATTATTTCAGGATACAGTGTTTGTGTGGGCAAGTAACCATTCCTTGAACATAGGATGTGACCAGTAGAGACTAAAATGAGAGCTAGAGGCATGGCTTAGTTGGTAAAGTGAAAAGCATAAGGACCTGAGTTTGATTCTCAGAATCTGTGTAAAAAAAGCTAGGCACAGTGATATGTGCTTATAATCCAATTGCTGAACAGGCATTGATGCTCACTGGGTAGCCAGTGGAGCCTACCTGATGAATTCTGGCCAGTGAGATACCTTGTCTCATATTTTACTTCCCTATGCTCTTGACTGTAGATGGGATGTGACCAGTTTCTCAAAGTTCCCGTCTTGACTCCCTATAGTGATGGACTTTGAGTTTGAATTGTGAGCTTAAATAAACCCCCTTCCTCCTCTAACAGAGATTTGTGTGTGTGTGTATCCTGATCAATATATATGTATATATACACACACACACATCACACATATTTGCACACAACAGAAATGAAGCTCATCTGAGTTCAAATTTCATCTTTGCTACATGATGCGAGACTCATGTCTTTGTCATAGTTTGTTCATTTAGAAAAGCCTGAACAGTTGTAGCTTGTGGGGAAAACTCTGAGATATTATATTAACCATAGTTTCTACAATACTATCATGCTATCTTCCTGAAAGTTTACACATGAACATTTCTTCTCATGGATGCTCCTGTGGAAAAGTAATCTGAGATTCAGGTTTTGGGAGAGGGCTCAGTGGCTAAGTATTTTTTGCTAGCCAAGCATGAGAAGTAAAGACCTGATTCTCGGAGTCCATATAATTTGTGACTGGGAAGGTTGGCTGGCCTGCCATTTCAGGATTAGAAGGAAATAACAGGGTATCTTCAATGTAAGCGAAACTAGATATCAGTGAACTTTGAGTTTCAGAGATTGGCCTCAATGAATAAGGTAGAAGCGTGATGGAGGATGATCTTCAACATTATCTTGGGCCCTCCACATTAATATGTATCCACATACATACAAAATGTTTCTCACATACATATGCACATACCATATACAGATGAGAAATGGAAAAAGACAGAAACCAAAAATAAGAAATGAGAGGCCCTTTGAGGCAAACAGAAAGTCATTGATCCTGGCTTGGGGCTTCTTCCTTCTTTCCATCTAATCTGTTGAGTGAGAAACAGTTCCTTGGGTAGGAACAGGCTATATTTAGCCACCAGCTTTCAACTTTCTTTCTTTGATGAGGTATGGACATTTTGTCAACCTTTTCCACATCCCCTCAGCTTCATTTCTGATGTGAGTGATTACTCTGTCAAGCGTATTGAGAGCTGAACTAGTCTTTCCTTTCTTCTATAGCCACACAGAATTTCCTCTTATTTTATAAGAATGAAGTGACCTTAATTTGCAGAGGTTTTCATAGCTATTTGAGCCCAAGGCTTCTTTAAGCCACCCTCTCTTGTACTGCGTAGTTGTTATTTGAGAATTCTGATGGCACATTCGATGTGTTATGACCTCAGTGGTTCAGACTTCTTGCTTGGATTGAGGTTGGAAAATAAGGTGCAATGTCACTGTAGCTGTCCTTTAATGGGAAGCCTCATTCTTGAGCCAGTTTTATTGGTGCTGTGCTCTGTAACTTTTTGGCCTGCCTTCCTTTCTTCCTTCCTTGCTTCCTTCCTTCTCATGTGTATATATGTGGCATACATACATGTGATATATGTATATATATATGTGGGTGTGGTTTTACAAATAGAGACCAGTGGAGGACACTGAGTGGCCTGCTTTACCATCCTATAGTGACAGTTATGTGGGAGCCTAAATCAGGCAGATCACAAATTTAAGGACTTCTTGTAGTACAACATGAGTTCAAGATCAATCTGGGTAAATTGATGAGACCCCATCTCAAAACATGAGATAGGCCATCTCAATGAACCTGATGTGCACTGATTGGGCTAGACTATCTGGCTAACAGTCCCAGACATCCATCTGTCTCCACCTTCCTATTTCTAGGTTTATAAAGTCATGCCATGATGCCTGGCTCATTCTATACAGGGTTTGAGGGTGTAAGGTACTTTATACTTGTATGACAAGCACTTTATTGACCTTGAGACCAGTTTTTCTTTTCTTTCCTCCTTCCTTCCTTTCTTTCTTTCTTTCTTTCTTTCTTTCTTTCTTTCTTTCTTTCTTTCTTTTTTTCTTTCTTGTTCCTAAAGATGAGCTTAGAATATATTGCAACATAGACCCAGGAAGACAAATATGATTGGTGCCCTGTCCAGTTGTCATCAGAGTAGCTTCTTTTGGCCGCAGGTAGGAGCAGATACAGAGGCCCACAGCCAGACATTATGTGGAGAGAGAGAGAGAAAGAGAGAAACAGAGAGAGAGAGAGAGAGAGAGAGAGAGAGAGAGAGAGAGAGAGAGAGAGTAAATTGCAGGTCTTCATTGGGTTTCTCCACCTCTGAACTTCGGAGATCCCATAAAAGACAGGACAGAAGAATTCTAGGAGTCAGAGTAGATGGAGGATACCAGGAGAACATGGTCTGTTGAATCAACTAAGCAGGGTACATATGGACTCATGGAGACTAAAATGCAAACAAGGGGCCTACATGGGTCTCCACCAGGTTCTCTACATATATGTTACAGCTGTTGGCTTGGATTTTTTGGCAGAACTGCTAAGTGTAGGAGCAGGTGTGTCTCTGACTCATCTGTCTGAGCTTGGGACTCCTTCCTCTTGTTAAGTTGCCTCATCCAGCCTTGGTGTGGGGTTCTGGCCTTGCCGTACTGTATTTTGTCTTGTTGTGCTTGACTGTTGTGCCTTGGAGGCCTTCTCTTTTCTGATGTGAGATGGAGGGGGAGTGGATATGGGAAAGAGGGTTGGTAGTGGGGATCTGGGATGAATGGAACGAGGAAAAACTGTGCTTAGGATGTATTGTATGAGAGAAGAATGTATTTTCAATTGAAAACATAACAATAGAAAAAAATCTTGCTACTCAGTCTAGGCTGATCTTGACTTGTAGGGAATACATGAATATCAGTAGTTACTTGTAAACATCTAAACTAAACTCCTAGAAATGGTTTCTTCATGCTTTGTACCTTCATAAGGACTTAGAAGGGACTTTGGATTGGCTTTTACTTTTTATCAAAATAACCACTGGGAGATTATGGCATAGACAGAAAAGAGGAACTATGAGGATTCAGAAGAAACAAAAGAATGGGTTGAGATGGTCAGGAAACATTTCATGGAAGATGTTGGTTTTTTTTTTTGTTTGTTTGTTTTTGTTTGTTTATTTTTGAATAATCAGTGCAACTTAAAAAGATGGAACTGATGAAATCTTTCCAAATGCCAGATCTTACAGAGAATAAAAATTGGGTGTTGGTGGGGTGAAGGTATTGCTCAGAGGTTAGAGTATTTGCTGATCTGGCAAAGGACTAGGGCTCAGTTCCCAGCACCCACATCTGGCAGCTCACAACTACGTGTAACTCCAGTTCCAGTGGATCTGACATCTTCTTCTGGTCTCTACAGATTCCTCCAGACATAATGTACATACAGAGAAGCAGGTACACACAAATACATCTTAAAGAACATGGCACTAGGAACCATAAAACAATGGTTTGGTTTAATTGTGAGTTCCAACCATGGAACTTCTGCCATGTTTAAATGTTATCGTGTGTCACAACCTAGAATCATCTGGGAAGTGAGTCTCAGTTGAGAAATTATCTAAATTAGGTTGGCCTATGTGCATGACTGTGGGAGCTTTTTTGGCTGTTAATTGACCCAGTCCATTGTAGGTAGTAGCACCATTCCTGGAACTGTGTAAGAGTGGAGGCAGCTAGATGATCAAGCAAGCAGGCAGCTTGGGCTCATTTTTTTTCTCTGTTCTTGACTGTGAATATAATTTATCAGGTTCCTGCCTTTGACTTCCCCATCAATGATGGACTCTATCCTTGAATTGTAAGCCACACAATTCTTTTCTTCTCTAAGCTGCCTTTTGTGGAGTAGGGGCCTGGGCTGGGTATTTGATGCCAGAAACAGAAGTGTAACTAGAACAGGATTCACAGGGATAACCTTTGGAGAGCTAATTTGGGGTTACGTTAAGGTTTTTAGAGAACAGTATGCGTTAATGAAAAGACAGGAATTCAGCATTGTGACAACTTTATGCCTCAGAGTAAAATTTTAAGACATCTTTTAATCTCTGTTTTAATTCTTATCAAGTAGAATATTTTGCAAGGTTGTACTTAGAATAAGAGTGGCAGTGATGTCAATGGTGAGGAGTATCATTTGCTGAGCACTGAGGCATCTGTACTGGGAAGGTGCTGGTGCTCAGTAAAAATGGCCATTTGTTGTTTAATTATTATTATAATTGCAACTATACTGAAGGATGAGGAAACCATCAGGCATGTGTTGTTGTTGGACGTCATTGAAATGTATGGGATGTTTATAACAAAGACTGTTTGATGCATCGCTATCATGAGTCAGAACAGATGGAGGACTTAGCAAGATTTGATTTGAAAGAGATTGCATCTGTACACATGTCCCACCAGGAGAGACCTGAGCTCAGGAGTGAGATCAACACTTTCTCTCCAATAATTGTCCAAAGTGGGACTGGCAAGGAGTGCACAGGGCACAGGGACAGTGGAACAGCTGGGACAGGATCCTTCTGGTCGCCCTCTGCACCCAGAAGCTAAGGCTGTTCCATAGCCCTCAATACACAGGTTGTACCAGGAGAGAGCTGGTCTCCCAGGAGTGCTCTCACTCTTAAGCTCAGAGGTGAGGTTGCCACTTTTTCTCCAAAAAGTGTCCAAAGTGGGACCAGTGAGGAGCAGACAGAGCACAGGAACAGTGGAGCTGCTGGGACAGGATCCTTCTGGTTTCTGCCTGCACCTGGGTACTGGGGCTATTCCACAGCCCTCTATATACAGGTCCCACCAGAAGAAAGCTGGTCTCCCATGAGTGCTGACACAGGCTTACAGGCTAACAGGAGGGACAAACTCCATCCAGAGACAGGAAGACCAACTAATACCAGAGATAACCAGATGGCAAAAGGCAAGTGCAAGAACCTTACCAACAGAAACGCAGACTACTTGGCATCATCAGAACCCAGTTCTCCCACCATAACAAATCCTGGATACCCCAACACATCGGAAAAGCAAGATTCTGATCTCAACTCATGATGATGATTATAGAGGACTTTAAGATGGACATAAAGAAATTTCTTAAAGAAATACAGGAGAACACAGGTAATCAGCTAGAAGCCCTTAAAGAGGAAACACAAAAATTCCTTAAAGAATTACAGGAAAACATAACCAAGCAGGTGAATGAAATGAACAAAACCATTCAGGATCTAAAAACGGAAATAGAAACAATAAAGAAATCACAAAGGGTGACAACTCTGGAGATAGAAAACCTAGAAAAGAGATCAGGAGTCATAGCTGCAAGCATCACCAACAGAATACAAGAGATAGAAGAGAGAATCTCAGTGGCAGAAGATACATAGAAAACATTGACACAACAGTCAAAGAAAATACAGAAAGCAAAAAGCTCCTAACCCCAAACATCCAGGAATTCCAGGACACAATGAGAAGACCAAACCTAAGGATAATGGGTATGGAAGAATGTGAAAATTAAAAATATAAAGGGCCAGTAAATATCTTCAACAAAGTTATAGAAGAAACCTTCCCTAACCTAAAGAAATGATACCATGAACATACAAGAAAACTACAGAACCCTGAATAGATTGGACAAGAAAAGAAATTCTTCCCTCACATAATAATCAGAAAACCAAATGCACAAAACAAAGAAAGAATATTAACAGCCATAATGGTAAAAAGGTTAAGTAACATATAAAGGCAGACCTATCAGAATTATACCAGACTTCTCACCAGAGACTATGAAAGTCAGAAGATCCTGGGTAGATGTCATAGACCCTAAGAGAACACAAATGCCAGCCCGGGTTATTATACCCAGCAAAACTCTCAATTACCATAGATGGAGAAACCAAGATATTCCATGACAAAAACAATTTTACACAATATCTTTCCAAAAAATCTAGCCCTTCAAAGGATAATAAATGGAAAACTCTAACACAAGGATGTAAACCACACCCTAGAAATAGCAAGAAAATAATCTTTTAACAAATCAAAAAGAAGATAGCCGCATAAACATAATTCCACTTCTAACAACAAAAATAACAGGAAGCAACAATCACTTTTCCTTAATATCTCTTAATATCAGTGGACTCAACTCCCCAATTAAAAAGTCATAGACTAACAATCTGGAAACATAAATAGGACCCAACATTTTGCTGCATACAGGAAACCCACCTCAGTGACAAGGACAGACACTACCTTAGAGTAAAAAGCTGGAAAACAGTTTTCCAAGCAAATGGTCCCATGAAACAAGCTAGAGTAGCCATTCTAATATCAAATAAAATCGACTGTCAACCTAAAGTGATCCAGAAAGATAAGGAGGGACATTTCATACTCATGAAAGGAAAAATCTACCAAGAACAACTCTCAGTTCTGAAAATTTATGCTCCAAATACAAGGGCACCCACATTCATAAAAGAAACTTTACTGAAGCTCAAAGCACATATTACACTTCACACAATAATAGTGGGAGACTTCAATACCCAACTCTCATCAATGGATGGATCATGGAAACAGAAACTAAACAGAGACACAGTGAAATTAATAGAAGTTATCAACCAAACGGATTTAACAGATGTCTATAGAACATTTCATCCTAAAACAAAAGAATATACCTTCTCAGCACCCCATATTACCTTCTCCAAAATTGACCAAATAATCCATCACAAAACATGCCTAAACAGATACAAGAAGATTTGAATAATCCCTTGCATGCTATCAGATCACCATGGACTAAGGCTGGACTTCAATAGCAACAAAAGTAATAGAAAGCCTACATATACATGGAAGCTGAACAACACTCTACTCAATGATAACTTGGTCAAGGAAGAAATAAAGAAATTAAAGACTGTTTAGAATTTAATGAAAATGAAGCCATAACATATCCAAATTTATGGGACACACTGAAAGCAGTGCTAATAGGGAAACTCATAGCTCTGAGTGCTTCCAAAAAGAAACTGGAGAGAGCATACACTAGCAGCTTGACAGCACATTTGTAAGTTCTAGAACAAAAAGAAGCAAATATACCCAAGAGGAGTAGATGGTAAGAAATAATCAAACTTAAGGCTGAAATCAACCATGTATAAACAAAAAAGAACTATACAAAGAATCAACCAAAACAAGACCTGATTGTTTGAGAAAATCAACAAGATAGATAAACTTTTAGCCAGACTAACCAGAGGGCAGAGACAGTATCCAAATCAACAAAATCAGAAATGAAAAGGGAGACATACTAGAAACTGAGGAAATCAAAAATCATCATATCCTACTACAAAAGCGTATCCTCAAAACAAACAAACAAACAAACAAACAAAAAAACAAAACTGGAAAATCTGGATGAAATGGATAGTATTCTAGAAAGATACCAGTTACCAAAGTTAAATCAGGATCAGACAAATGATCTAAATAGTCCCACAATGCTTAAAGAAATAGAAGCAGTCATTAATAGCCTCCCAACTAAAAAAAGCCTTGGACCAGATGAGTTTAGTTCAGAGTTCTATCAGACCTTCAAAGAAGACCTAATACCAATACTCTTCAAATTATTGCACAAAACAGAAACAGAAGGAACACTCCCAATTGTTCTAAGAAGCCATAATTACCTAAATCACAAAATGACCCAACAATAAAAGAGAACTTTAGACCTATTTCCCTTATGAATATCGATGCAAAAATACTCAATAAAATTCCCCTAAACTGAGTCCAAGAACATATCAAAACGATCATCCATCATGGTCAAGTAGACTTCATCCCAGGGATGCAGGGATGGTTTAATATACATCGTTATAATCCATCAACGTAATCCACTATATAAACAAACTCAAAGATAAAAACTGCATGATCATTTCATTAGATACTGAGAAAGCATTTGACAAAATCCAATAGGCCTTCACAATAAAAGTCTTGGAAAGATCAGGAATTCAAGGCTCATACCTAAATATAGTAAAAACAATATACAACAAACCAGGAGCCAAAATCAAACTAAATGGAGAGAAACTTGAAGCAATTCCACTAAAATCAGGGACTAGAAAAGACAGTTCACTCTTTCACTACCTAATAAATATAGTACTCAAAGTCCTAGCCAGAGCAGATAGACAACAAAAGGAGGTCAAAGTGATACAAATTGGAATGAAAGAAGTCAAAATATTTGCAGATGATATGATACTATACTTAAATGACCTCCAAAATTCCACCAGAGAACTCATAAACCTAGTAAACAACTTCAGCAAAGTATCTGGATATAAGATTAGTTCAAACCAATTTGTGACCTTCCTTTACTTAAAGGATAAACAGGTTGAGAAAGAAATTAGGGAAAAACATTTTTCCCAATAGTCACAAATAATATAAAATACCTTGCTGTGATTCTAACTAAGCAGGTAAAAGATCTGTATGACAAGAATTTCAAGTCTCTGAAGAAAGAAATTGAAGAAGATCTCAGAAGATGGAAAGATCTCCCATGCTCATGGACTGGCAGGGTTAATATAGTAAAAATGACCATCTTACTGAAAGCAATCTACAGATTCAATGCAATCCCCATCAAAATTCCAACTAAATTCTTTATAGAGTTAGAAAGAGCAATTTGCAAGTTCATCTGGAATAATAATAATAATAAAAAAAAAACCAGGATAGCCAAAACTATTCTCAACAATAAAAGAATTTCTGGGGGAATCACCATCTCTGATCTCAGACTCTACTACAGAGCAATTGTGATAAAAACTACATGGTATTTCTACAGTTACAATGGAATAGAATTGAAGATCCAGAAATGAACGAACACACCTATGGTCACTTGATCTTTGACAAAGGAGCTAAAAGTACCCAGTGGAAAAAATGACAGCATTTTCAACAAATGATACTGGCTCAATTGGTGGTCACCATTTAGAAGAATGCAAAGCGATCCACTCCTACTTTCTTGTACAAAATTCAAGTCAAAGTGGATCAAGGACCTCCACATAAAACCAGATACAATGAAACTAATAGAAAAGAAAGTGGGGAAGAGACTTGAGCACATGGGCACAGGGGAAAATTTCCTGAAGAGACCATCAATAGAATATGCTCCAAGTTCAAGAATCGACAAATGGGACCTCATAAAATTGCAGAGCTTCTGTAAGGAAAAGGACACTATTAACAGGACAAAATGGCAACCAACAGATTGGGAAAAGATCTTTACCAACCCTATATTCAATAGAGGGCTAATATCCAATATATATAAAGAACTCAAGAAGTTAGACTCCAGAGAACCAAATAATCCTATTAAAAGTGGGGTACAGAGCTAAACAAAGAATTTTCAACTGAGGAATATGAAATGGCTGAGAAGCACCTAAAGAAATGTTGAGCATCCTTAGTCATCAGGGAAATGCAAATCAAAACAACCCTGAGATTCCATCTCACACCAATCAGAATGGCTAAGATCAAAGAAAGAGCAACACTCCTCCATTGCTGGTGGGACTGCAAGCTGGTGCAACCACTCTGGATATCATTTTAGTGGTTCGTCAGAATATTGGACATGGTACTACCTGAGTACCACTCCTGGGCATATACCCAGAAGATTCTCCAACATTTAATAAGGACACAAACTCCACTATGTTCATAGCAGCCTTATTTATAAGGCCAGAAGTTGGAAAGAACCCAGATTTTCCTCAACAGAAGAATGGATACAGAAAATATGGTACATTTACACAATGGAGTACTACTTAGCTATTAAAAACAATGATTTCATTAAATTCTTTGGCAAATGGATAGAACTAGTAAATATCATCCTGAGTGAAGTAACCAAATCACAAAAGAACCCACATGTTATGCACTCACTGATACGTGGATATTAGCCTAGAAGTTCGGAATAGCCAGGATGCAACTCACAGACCACATGAAGCTCAAGAAGGAAGACCAAAGTGTGGATACTTCAGTCCTTCTTAGAATGGGAAACAAAATACCCACAGGAGGATATACAGAGAAAAAGTGTGGAGCAGAGACTGAAGGAAAGGCTATCTAGAGACTGCCCCACTTGGGGATCCATCCCATATACTGTTACCAAATCCAGACACTATTTTGGATGCCAACAAGTGCTTGCTGACAGGAGTCTGATATTGCTGTCTTTGGATTGGCTCTTCCAGTGCCTGACAAATGCACTCAGCCAACCATTGGACTGAGCCCAGGGTCCCCAAAGTAGGAGCTAGAGAAAGGACACAAGGAACTTAAGGGGTTTGGAGCCCCTTAGGAGAAACAACAATATGAACCACTCAGTACCCCCAGAGTTCCCAGGAACTAAACCACCAACCAAAGACTACACATGGAAGGACTCATGGTTCAAGCTGCATATATAGCAGAGCATGGCCTTGTGGGATATCAATGGGAATAGAGGCCCTTGGTCTTGTGAAGGCTCGATGCCCTGTGTAGGGGAATGTCAGGACAAGGAAGCAGGAGTAGGTAGGTTAGTGGGCAGGGGGGAGAGGGCATGAGATGGGGGTTTTGGAGGGGAAATGAGGAAAGGGGATAACATTTGAAATGTAAATAAAGAAAATAACTAATCAAAAAAGAGTTAACCTTAAAAAAAGAGATTGCATGCTTTGCATCTTAGTTTCTGTGACCCCGGTGACTTGAACACTCCCTTGTTGAAGCTAACTTGATGTAGCTTAGAGTCACAGGTAGCCTTAGAGAGGGAGTCTCAGTTAAGGAATTTCCTAGATTAGATTGGCTGTGGGTGCGCCTATGGGGGCTTGTCTCGATTGTTAATTAATGTAGGAGAGCCCAGTCTACTGTGGGTTGTACCATTCCCTAGATTGGCTGTTTTGGACTGTAAAAGAAAACTACCTTAAGATTGAGCTGGTAAATGAACCAGGGAATGAGCCAACAAACGGCATTTTTTTTTTTTTTTTTGCCTGAATTTTGCTTCAGATTCCCGCCTGGAGATCCTTCCCCAACCTGACTTCCCTCAACAACAAACTAACCTGGAAGCAAAAGCCAAGTAAGCCTGTCTTCCACAACTCCTTTGGTCAGAAGTGTTCACCACAGCCACAGGAATGAGAGGACAACCAATGCTGTTGTAGTTCGATGTGAAATGGTCCCACAGGCTTGCTTGCATGTCTGAATGCTTGGTTTCTAGTTAGTGGCACTGTTTGGGAAGTTTGAGGAATCCTTAGGAGATGGAGCCTTGATACAGGAGGTGGGTCGCAAGGACCATGCCTTGAACTTTTGTATAGTCTAGTGCCATTCCCCTTTCTCTCTCTGCTTCTGACTGTGAACACAGCCCGACTAGCTACCCTCTCCTTTCTACTAAAGCACCTTCCCTGCTGAGACCAAGAAGGCAGGCTGTAACTGGGGACAAACCTTTCTTCCTCACAGTTCTTCTTGTCAGGTATTTTCTAAAAGTCACGAGAAAGTCACCGCCACTCAGAGCTTCTGCAGTCAGTTCTTCCCCTCCACTCAGAAGTCCTGTCTCTGAGCATCTTCTAGGGCACTAAGTCTGCATCTTAAGGAGTTCCCCTTTCTTATTGACTTCAAAACCTACTAGCTTTTACTGTTTTCTTTTTTTCTCCATATGCATACACATGGATGTAAATGTATAATCTGTTTCTTCATTTAAAATTCTTTTATTTATTTAGTTTGTCAATTGGCCTGTCTATAGCAGGACAACCAAACTTGATTCTCGCTTTTTCTGGGATGAGGATGATTCTTTCAAATCCAATACTTGTAAGAGCACCTCCAGATAGTCTTCTCATCATAGCAGATGCTGACTAAACTCCATTCACCTGTAGCCTGTTTATTCTTCATGTACCATATCATGCAGCCACAGAAAGTATCCTCACTATATGGATTTTAGAAGAAAACTAAAAAACAGAGGCAGAAAACAGCTGGCACTGTTAGGAAGACAGGAAGCCCAGATGTTAACTCAAATCTTCTGCTTAGAAAGTTGCACAATCACTCCATTTATGTAAGGTTCAAGTGCTATTTTCCCCCTAAACCTCTTATTTTTGTACCCTCTGAAGATACCCTGCCAGAAATCCTTCAATATGATCATTAAAGGAATGAGTATTCATAATCTCTTGCACACCTCATATTGATTCAAGTAAAACTCGTATACTATTTATTATTATTATTACTACTATTATTTCGATATATAGTCTTGTGTATGTCATGCAGCCCTTGAACTCATTACGTAGCCGAGAATGACTTAAACTTCTGATCCTCCTGCCTCCATCCCTCCAGGCATGTATTACCACATCTAGTCCTGGGGATGGAACCCAGGGCTTGGTGCATGTGAGGCAAGTACCCTACCAATTTAGCTACATCCCTAGAATTTACAGAGCTTCATAGAAATCATGATCTAATTGAAGAAGTCTGAGACATTAGTATACAGAATAATTGAATTTAAATACACAGGTGAGTGCTTAGTTATCTAGTGTGACTCAAATGAGGTAACATTGGGCAAGGAGGACCCACTGTTGCTTTGGGCTGGGCTTTAAGTGAGCACTCACTGTTGGCTTCCCTGATCTCAGCTTTGAAGAGTGTATGGGGATGGAATGTACAGAAAGGGAGGGATGGGTAGCAGGAATTAAGTTGCAACCAAGACTGAATGGATGACGGCAGGAGTTTTTGCAGAGAAAACTTGACGATCATTAACTTCCTCACCATGCAAATTTCCTTGTGGGAGCAATTTCTTTGATGCCACTTCTCACCATACAGTAAAATACCAACAAAATTCTCAGAGTATAGATCCAGAGATGATAGAAACAGAGCTCAGAGAGACAGAGCAAGTGTAGAAAACGTTCTGCACAGAAGGGCAAAGCCTTCCTGCCTCCCCTATACTATTAGGGCTGAAGCATCCTTTGTGGCCCACCTGTCCTTTGCATTGCTGCGAGATTCTGCAAGTGCAGCATCAATTCTGCCTTGCCATGACCTCCCTCTGCTTAAGGCTGTAAAAAACTAATCTAATTTCTGTTCTCTTTGAGGCCAATTACTACATATGTCAAACCTCCCATCTTCCTGGCTCTGTTTTTTCCTTTTGGGATGAGAGAACTGTGTCTTTCCTGTAGTGACTCTTTTTGCTACTATGACAAAATACCTGAAAGGCATCTTAAGAGAGGAAGGCTTCATCTTGGCTCACAGTTTTTAGGATACAGTCCATGGTGCTTGGAAAGGGCAGCAAGAGAGTGAGATGTCTCTCCTTACCTACTTTACAAATGTGCACCGTATGTATGCATAGGAGGGTGTGTATGTGGTGTGAGGTTTATGTGTGTTGTGTGTTGTGTTGTATGTGTGTGTGTGTTTTGTGTGTGTGTGGTATGGGGTGTGTGTATATGTGTGTTGTATGTGTGTGGTATGGTGTGTGTATGTACTGTGGTGTGTGTGTGAGTGTGTGTGTGTGTGTGTTTATGTGTGTAAGTCAGAGGAAACCTTGTGGGCTTTGAAGGTATGGTCATTGTGATGATTAGCTTTAAATTGACACAGCCTAGAATCATCTGGGAAGAGGCACAATGAGGGATTGTCTGCTTTGGTTTGTCCAATTGGAGACTGCCTTAAGTTAATTGATGCTCAGCCCACTGTGGGAAACACCATTCCCTAGACAGTAGGTTCTGAACTGTTTGAGTGTAGAGACTGAGCTGAGCACAAACAAGCGAGTTGTCCTTTATGCATTTCTTTCTCTGTGCTCACGATGGTGGACATGGTGTGACTAGCTATTTGAAGTTCCTGGCTGACTTCTCTACAATGATGGACTGTAACCTGGAAATGTGAGATGAAATAAACTACTTTCTCCCCTAAGAATTTTTTCAATGTGTCTTGGCATAGCAACAGAAAGGAAGCCAGGATATAGACATGGCCCAGCATGGAAGAAACAACTCGACCTTGTCCAAATAGCATGAACATCCATCAGTATTGGAGAATCTTATGCTTCTACTTCACTGTCCTGGTGATGTCAGAGGACACAGTGTTTCTGGCATTAGATTGAAAACTAGTGGATTCACTAGAGATTGCTATGATCCATGAGATTGAGCCTCAGCCAACCCAATAGGAGCTAGACTTAAACAATGAGCAGAGGCAGTAGAATACACACACACACACACACACACACACACACACACACACACAC
>JADRCD010199857.1:19100-31824 GCA_019843815.1 Montemys delectorum
ATACATACATACACACACACACACACACACACACACACACACACACACACACACACACACACACACACACACACACACACACATACACACACACACACACACACACACACATGAAGGAAGGTGAGCTTTAGCTCTGTCTTCTTCAGCAACAGGGCAGGAAACAGCAGAACAGGATGTGGGGACTGAGCTCTGAGTTCAGAATCTTAGGATTTACCTGTATGAGTGAAGACTTGAAGACCTTAAAAAGCACGCTTTAAAAAAACAAAACAGCAGAATCCACTGAAGACTTCTCATGGGGGACAGCCTCACTAGATTGGCAGTGTGTGTGCACTCATGTTTATGACTACAACATGCTCATGGAGGTCAGAGGACAACCTCTGGGAATTGGTTTTCCTCTTCTGTCATGTGGGTTCTCACAATAGAATTCAAGTCTTCAGGCTCAATGGCAAGCTCCTTTCTCACATCTCAGTGGCCCAGATTTTTTTTTTTAAGATTTATTTATTTATTATAACTAAGTACACTGCAGCTGTCGTCAGACACATTCAGAAGAGGGCATCGGATCCCATTACAGATGGTTGTGAGCCACCATGTGGTTGCTGGGAATTGAACTCAGGACCTCTGGAAGAGCAGTCAGTGCTCTTACCCTCTGAGCCCTCTCACCAGCCCCCAGATTTTTGTTTTTTAAAGCAAGGTTTTGCTGTGTGCTAATGCTTGGTGGTGGTGGGGGTGGGGGGTTGGTTGTTTGTTTGCTTGATGCTCCATCGAGAATGAACCCACAAGGGCGTGAGCAGGTGGGATGAGCACTTTTACAAGGCTTCCGCAGGGCATTGGGTAGAGCAGGTTTATAGATTTGGCTTGGAGGAGTGGTAGTGGTTTAATTGAGAGAGATTTACAAGGGACGGAGTGAAAAGCCTGGGAAGAGAATGCCTAGTTACCCGATGCTCTCTTCGTGCCCTTCCCCTGCCTGGTCACCTTTCATCTAGATCACTATCTTTCAGAGTGTTACCCTAGGAGGGTTTCTTGTAAGAGCACAAAGTTGTGCAAATGTAAGTCCTTTTTCTTGGGCTTTTAGAAGCAAATGGTGCAAAATTCCAGACCTTTTTTTCCCATTCCTTTTAATGATAACCAACTGAATTATAAAGAGGTACTAAAATTTGTTAGTCATAAACTAAAATTAGCTCTTAACTGGAGTTCACAGAAGACTCTAATTTGGTTTTCTGCTGAGAAGTCTGGCTGCCAGGCAATGTTTGGCAACGCTGCAAAGCCCCTGCACATAACACACACACAGTTAGTTGGCATGCTCACCATTTTTAGGAAGGACATTTTGTTATTGGGGCATTTACCAGTGATGTTTGGAGCTGGTCATGGTTTATGGTGCCTGGCATTCATGCATTTTAATTACAAATTATGATTCATGGAGTGCCATCATGACCGATTTAATATGGTGTGAGTTATTTGATTAACTCTGGGGGGGGGGGGGGGGGGGAAGGGCAAGACGGGCCAGAGGCACCTTCCCGACCTTACTTCCTACTACTTGTCTCCCTTTCTTTCCAATCGAGTGGTCATGGAGTGCCATCATGACCGATTTAATATGGTGTGGGTTATTTGATTACCTCGGGGGGGGGGGGCGGGTAAAGGCAAGACAGGCCAGAGGCACCTTCCCGACCTTACTTCCTACTACTTGTCTCCCTTCCTTGCCAATCCAGAACACAAGGAGTGGGCCCCAGCCTCGGGAGCCTATGCTTGCTATGTAGTCCTTCTGAAGGCTCTCCTTCTCCCGCAGCCCCCACCACCCCTCCCCCCATCCAGGCCAACCCCAGTGACTTCATACCTCTTGCCTTTTCTGAAAGCTCTTGCTCAGTTTTCACCTCTGTGAGGCTCTTTCTGAGTTCCTTATTTAAATTACGATCATCTGGCCCCTAAATGTCCAACTACATCACCCTGATTTGTCTTTCTTCTTGGCACCTACTATCACCTAATATACCATGTATTTTACTTACTTATTTATTTATTTATTGACAATTTACCTCCACGTAGAAGAGAAGCTCCACAGGAGCAGGGATTTAATTTGTGTCACTTCTTTCTGGGTCACCAATACCTAGGACAGCACCTGGCACAGAGTGGACAGTCTGGCTGCAGTTACTGCATAAGATGGAGTGGCTACTTCATGAGGATTTTGTAACCTCTTAGTCTCCTAAGCCACAGATGCATATAATTCAAGTCCAAACCATTCATTTCCCTGCTTCGAGAGCAGCCACATAGAGAGAAACCCAGAAGAACACGCTTACACACATTTCCTTTCTGCCAGGCCCAGCTAAGCTCCCTGCTGTGACTCCCATCTCACCAATAGTACTCCTTCTTCCTACCTATCAAACACACTCAGGTGAAAACTCCCAAAGATGAGCTCATGTATTCAGATTAATATCCAGCCCATTCCCTTTCAGAATTAAATGTATGCAAGGTTTTATCCAAGTTACAGAGATCGACAATGAACGAGAATCCAGATTTGATCCTTGCTACAGTAAAGTTTACGCAGTGGTAGGCATGTCACTCTGTTCTGTTTCCAGAAAGTGGGCTTAATCCTTTATAGGAAAATATGAATGCCATGTTGAAACTCAATAGACACACAAGAAAGAAAAAGGAGATTTAGGGCAGGGTAAGGTGAAGCAGATGGGGGGTAAACAGGAAAGGCCATAAAGCAAGAGCGGTCTCTAGGGCCTAGACCAGAAAGATACTGTGGATGTCACTCTAGAGGGAGAGAGCATGCCAGTGTGCTGATGGCAGAGTTTTCATAAATTTAATGGTAAGGTCTGAAGTAGACTGGGTAGTGGTGACAGGATCATTCAGGGGCATCTGGGCCCTACGAACCCAGTTAGACTTTTGAGACTGGACACGAGAAAATATTACAAAGCAGGTCCGGGGAGGTGATGTGGCCATTAAGAGCATGCACTGCTCTTGCAGAAGACCTGAGTTCGATTCCCAGGGTCTACTTTCGGTGGCTAACAACCATCTATAATTCTAGCTCCAGAAGTATCTAATGCCACCTCCTCTCCCTTCCCCTCCCCTCTCCCCTTCCACACACACAGGAGACCTTCAAAATCACTAAAAGACCTGTTCAGCAGTGTGACAGGAACAAATAGTTGAAGCTTCTCTCCATCCTCTAACTGTCCCAGTCCTGACTTTCCCTTACCAGGATGGGCTACTAAGTCCCATTGTCCTCCTCCCTGAAGCCTCTCTACTGCCCCCACCTGCATGCCTCTCTCTCCTTCAGCCCCAGGAATAAGCCCTTCACCCATCTGCTCTCTGTTATACTGGGAGACAGAGATAATGTCTCAAGCATGTCTGGCTTATCCCACACTTTAGTGCTAAGTTGAATCTAAATTGAATCTCAGTGAGACAAGGCCATGATAAGCACAACCTAGCCTTTCCTTACAACACACTGGTGTTTATACTGTACTAAAACACCCCTTCCCTCCAGCAGGTGGTGCTGAACTGTGCAGGGCCAATTGGCTTAGGTTTTCTCTCCTTCCTCTCTATTGTCACCTCTTTCTGCTTTCAATGTAACTAGTCACCAATGTTTCCCCTAAGGAGACTGGAGAAACTCATTCTGTTCAAACTACAAGCTGCTAGGGAAAAAAAAAAAAAAAAAAAAAAAAAAAAAACAAACCATTCATCTGTGATGAGACAAAGCAGACCAGTGCTTAGAGGGTAGGAGGGAGGGGGAACCCAACTGGAGTAAGGCACAAAGAATTTCTTCTGATTGAGGACATAGTCTATGTTTTGATAGTATCTGTATAATAACTCTATCAAAACCTGAAGCATACAAGAGGATCTGTTTTATTATATCTAACTAGCCAACCTTGGTAATGTCAAGTTAAATTAAGGGTCAGCTGCCTTAAGCACAGAACAAGAGTATCAAATCACAATTCCCCCTCAGCATAAAACCAGGGTGTGACCAATACAGGGAGAGACAGCCTCTCAATGCGTACAGAGCTCTAAGTCTGATCGGTTCTTGAGCTGTGGATGACACGTGTGAAAGAAGCAGGGGCCACAAGGTTGACACGCAAGAATCAGTACCAAAATATGTGAAGTCTTAAATACCATGGACACAGCTTTGCTCTCCAAACCTAGGCTTAAGCGTAGGAGAAGCTCTGCTAGAAGTTAGAAAAGCCATTTCTGCAGGACAGAGTCATTCCTGTATATCCCAGAATGCTCCCTGAGAACCCGAGACTAGCTTATCATGCATGGTGATGCTGGGAGTAACTCAAATCTCCTGTGAAGAGGAATGACATCTTGCCAGGTGACAGAGACATAAGGTTCACAAGGCTAAGTGGGTGAGAATCTTAAAAGGAGGCGACTTGTGCTTCAGGGCAAGGAACATGGTTAGAAAAAGGGCCCTTCTCTTCTTCCTCTCTGACTTCTTGCTCCAAATTCCTGCACACGATCTGTTCTATTCCATGTCTCCAGTGCAGTTCTTGTGTCCCTTCTCCGAGTTTCCACATGGCAAATGGCCACTTGTCCCCACCATGCAGCAGTGCTGAACAATAACAACAACAACAACGACAACAACAACAACAAAATCCATTGAGACAAGAGAATGAGAGGCCAACAAGGAAGGGACTGAATGGAGGGTTGGGGGTTAAAGTGGTAGACTAGACAAGATGGGTCTGTGAAGAGATGGAAATAAGAAGAAAATACAGATTCGGTTAAAAGTAAAATGACTGTAGGTTCAGGAAAATTTGGGAGAAGAGAACAAGATTGGTGATAGATAACAGGAGAATCAGGTCAGTGGGGAACACAAGCCTGGAGTCACAAGAGAGGGAGGTTGGAGGTCAACAGGAAATAATTGGCGGTTAAGGTCAGAGGTCATCAGAAGACAGCAAGCCACAGTAAGACATTACCTGCTTACGAGTCTGTTTAGAGGGCATTGCCGCAAAAATAGAAAGCACCTCACACCCTGAAAAACCTACGAAACGCTTCCTCTCCTGGGGAGAAGTGTCTTGACCACACACAGGGAGTGCAGACTCTCTTCCACTTCAATTCCCAGTCCCCGAGGTTCTTCAGGGACAGCTGACTGTTGTGGGTCCTCGCGCCCTTGCAGAACAGCATCAGCTCCTCCCTGACGCGGTTACCCAGCAACCGACAGGCACCGGGCGCGCAGGCGCCCCTAGCGCCCCCACCGGGCACGGGGAGGAGGCGGAGCTTTGGGCGCGCAGGGATCCGCTGGCCCCACTAAGCTCCGCCCCCCCAGCGAAAGACAAGTCCGCCCTCTGCGCGAGGAGCTCCCGCAAGTGGGAAGGGCTGGGGCGCCCCGACACCGCCTTCTCATGAATAATGCAGGATCCGGGCGGTGTCCCGGACCCGGAAGTGGAGTTGCAGAGTCACCGCAGTGGCTGAGCTGCTGACAGGAGGCGGCGGCGGAGGAGGAGGCGAGGCAAGACCAGCGGCTCCGCGGGGCTACTGCCGCGGTAGCTCTAGGCAACCCCACGGAGCTACGCCGGTCTCGGTCATCCCGCGAGCCTCTCGCAGCCTGTCCATCCTTCTGTCCGCCTATCCGCCCGACTGGTCCAGGGCGGCCTAGTCTGCATCATCTGCCGGGCTTCTGGGGCCGCCGCCCCGCGCGGTCCCATCGGCGTCCCTGGCCGCGCCCGGCCCCTGGCCCTCTCGCCCGCCGGCACCATGATGGAGGAGATCGACCGGTTCCAGGTGCCCACCGCGCACTCGGAGATGCAGCCGCTGGTGAGGGGGCGGGCGGCGGACAGGCCAGGGCCGGGAGGGACGCCGCTGGAGGGGAGGGAAGGAACTAGGCCTTGGGGATTGTGCGAGGGGGCGCCATCTGATAAGGTAGAGGGAAACCTGGAAACGCTTTGCCCGGAGAGAGAGATTTGCAGAGCGAGAAAACCGTGGGAGATTACCAGCGGTGCGAGCGAAGGACCTGGAAGGGCGGAGGGCACGGTCAGCAGATGCAGAGCGCCGTCGGCTGGGACCAAGGGAAGCATTATAGTGCACACTTCTAGTGGAGGCCAATTTCGGAGGATGTCACAGAGCATCTTTGGCAGCAGGCCCTGGGGTCGGATGAGAAAGGCATTCAGCCCCCGAGGCCTGTGATGCTCAGGGCGAGGGAGGAGGCCAGCAGATCAGTCTAAGGAGAAAAGGAAATAGGCCTTTAGAAAAGGAGAGGCCTGCCTGCCCGTCCTTTAGATAAAGACAGCGAAGCTGAGCGGGGACCAGGCGTTTTGGGGGGCAGTGGTTCAGTGCAGAACCTGAGAATTCCCTTCCTCTCGAAAGAGGAGCCCCATTTCGATCTGAGGGCATCAGGAAGGGGAAGAGTGTGCGGTGGCTAGATGGAGAATCAAGGGTGTTCACGAGAAGGTGTCTCCAGGATAAGAGGTGGAGCTGTGCTGGAGTGGGCTGTGCCGACCGGTTCGGAATTCGGAAGAGTCCCTGTCATCTTAGGCCTACGTGTTTGGAGTCTTTGCTGGGCGGGGATCCTGCCTCCGGTCCCTGGTCCTGGAGTCAGGCAGGAATGATGTCATCGATGCCGGCGCCGAGGGGATGGAAGGGGGAGGGTGATGCCAGTTTATGGAGGCATGGCCTAAAGAAGACGGTGCCTGCTGGCCATTGCCCTGAGGCTACCTGACTGTCACTGCTGTCAGCATATGGGTAGGAAAATCAGAGGCCTAGCCAGCTGGCCTTAGAGAAGGGAGAAGGAAAGAATGTACAGAGGCCATGTTCGTTGGCTTTAACCCACCTTGGGGCCTGTGCTAGTAAGATCTAAAACGAGGCGTGATCAGCCAGGAACCAATAGGTAATGGATGCCTTGCTCTCTGCTGGAGCTGACCTGTGCTCTCCACCCCTGAAGCTCGAGGACTCCCTAAATCTCTTCCCTCGTGTTAACACCCTGGTGTTAGTCAGGGTGACCCACCCTGGAAGTCCCTTGGGCCTTCAGCTCCCAAACTGACCGGTATGCTTTGTGGTTTCATAGATAAGGAACTTGCCTATTACAGTAGCCAAGGTGGACCACATTGAGAAGGTGGGAGTATAGCAATCTCCATGCTAGGTAATCAATTGCCATGTAGCTGGAGAGAAGTGTTTTCTACGGTTTGTGAAGCTAACACCGATGGGCTTTGCACAGTATTAAACTGAGAGATGCTGCAGGACTTTTCCCCACCTTGATACCACTGCCCAATTCTTTGGGAACCAGAAAATCCAGGGAAGAGTTTGTTCTGTGAATGTAAAGAAGGACCTTGAGCTGAGTTAGAACTTTCCCCTTAGTAGGTTCCTTGTTCAGCTAACCTTGTTTCCAAACTAGGATGCCCTTCCAGCTCTAAGCTGATCGTGTGTGGATGAAAGGGATGGAGGGGGTTCTAGTAAGTCCAGGAGATGAGGTAGTTTTTGTTTCTTAGCTGAGGAGCCCAAGATAACAGCTGTCTAAGGAAAGAGGAGAAAGAATAAAGCCGTCAGGATTGGGCAGTTGGTTTTGGTGATTCTGTTATTTCCTAGAGTTCTTTCTTAATCATGGGTAGAAGAGTCCTGGGCTGTTTTGGTTTGTGTGGCTCGGAAGTAGACAAGTTTGTGGCGAGAAGGTGCTTATTAGAATAACTGCAGCTGCCCATGCCCTCTTTTGAAGGCTAAAGCAATCCGAAAGCATGTGCTGTGCCGAGACTGAGGAAATCTTAAAGAAATGGCCATGTAGTCTCTCACACACTTGGGAGCCAAAGACAGCACCCTGTTTCTTGACTCTGTTCCCATATTGGAGTCTAGAGACACCTCCACCCCAACCCCAAACTCCTTAAGTGCCCTTTATTCTGTTGAGAACCGCAGGATCTAGTGTAGCATTTCCCAAGGACATTCATTCGGGTCATAAGGAGTCAAGACGTACACCACAGAGGTAGAAGACAGAACGGCTCTGTAGGGGTGTTTGGAGAAAGACCATCAAAGCCAGGGTCCCAGGCTCAGTTTCACCTGTGATCTCTCCCACTCTTGGTTATTATTTATGGAGACCTCTAGGAAGTCTCCATTCATTCATCATTTAAACAGTAGCTCCTCATTCTCCCTTCCAAAGAATATTGTGAAGCCTGATATATTGACCCAGAACATTGACTTACCAAATCCTGAAAGTCTACCCTGTTCTAGATACTACACAAAATATCAGGGACACAGTGGTTAGCAACGTAAGTTCAGCTGGGGCTCTTCCCTGCTGGAGCACACAGTTCAGTAAAAGTTTATTTTTCTTGCTTACTCTGAGTCATCCTCATTAGACCCCAAGGAAAGGTAAGGTAGCCCCTGTATTGGCCCCATTGCTGCTTTCAGGACGCGGTGTATGGACAGAGGCTGGGTTGTGGGCCCCATCATCAAATAGCCCTCCTCACCGTAGTAGTATGAGAACACAGAGGCTAGGCCTCTCTTGGAAAGATGGGCTGTAGGAGAGACATCACTTTATTTTTACTTGAAAGAGAAAGTAAAAATGTCTTGAAAAGGAGGCTTGGGGGAGTGGCAGCAGCTGGGAGAGAAGGTGCAGCCGGTAGATCTGGGTGTTTCCAAGGTGCTAATTTAAGCATTAGCTCTCAGCTAGTGGGAGGCAGAGGAAGAAACCCCTGCCCTATTGTTGCTGCTGCTGTTAGCACAGCTGCCTAGAGCCTCCTGTCTGGGATGGGAGTTTGCCTGAAAGGAGTGGCTTCCCTTCTCTCCCCATCATGGCAATTATTTAATTGGCCTGGCGGCATCTCAGCAGCTGAACCAGGCCCCAGCCTATCTCTGAGCTCCCCAGGGTCTCTTGTCTCCTTAGGAAAAAAACGAGAGTTCCTCTTGGTGACCTATTCCCTAGGCGCTCTGCTCCTGCCCTGTCTGTCTGGATTGGCCCATTTTGTGTGCCAGCTGTGCCACACACCTCATCAGTCCAGGGAAACTCCTTGATGCCCAGGGCTCTGCTGAGCAATTGAGTAATATTTGGGCTGTTGTTAGTAGGCGTGGCAGGCACAGGCCCTCTGGCCTGTTGCCTGTTCAGCTGGTTGGTGTGGCCATACTATCTATGTCTTGGAAGAGATTTGTTGTAAGAAAACAAATAGAGCTTTTGAGTATTTAATTTCATCAACATTCTGCCTCCTGTTCAGACAGAGGCATAAGATACTTACAGAATGGCATACGGCAACAGACATGGTCCCTACATGCTTGAGAGAATGCTAGTCTAGCCTCACCGAAACCAGACTACCCATGAACTCATTTGCTTAGTTCATGAGTTAGTACGTGTCTGCTCTATTCCTGGTACTGTAAGGATACAGAGACAAGTAAGGGCTCTGCTGTGGATCTCCAGAAGGATGCTTGAGTGACGACAAGAAGATATATGTCATGTCTTCCTAAGATATTGGCATAGATATATGTCAGAATGAACAATGATGCATGGTGATCCTGAGAGAGTGAGGGGAGCTGTCGTCCTGAGCCCTGACTGGAGCTTGAAGAGGAATTTAAGACTTCTGTTGTCTGCTGACCCTAAGGGCTAGGGATTGCAGGGTGTTAACTCAATGATTGGGCCACAGAAGCTCCTAGAAAAAGAAGAGACCTATATATGCATGCTGTGGTCTAAGTGCCTTTAAGATGTTCCCTGAGGTCAGATGGCTTTTCAGTTTAAGGGTGGATCCTGGGGAGAAGTCATCTCTCTATATCTTCCTCTTTGGAAAACTAGGGTTGGGTTTGCCAGGGCCTTAGTCCTTACCTACACAACTCCTCCAAAAAACACCAAGAGAGAATGTAGATGCTGTGTTGGGATCAACAACAGAGACTCTCACTGCAGGAGTCTGCACAGAGCAGGGTTGACTGAGGCACCATGGGATAATGAGTACCACAGGAGAACCAGAATGGGCCCAGGGCCTGCAAAGATGGGCTCTGGTCCAGTGGTAAGGGAGGGCTTACCTGTCAGAGTCAACACTGCTCGCCAGCTCTTAGAAGAGGAGCGGGAGCACCAGTCTGATGTGGTGCAGGAAAGACAAGAATTCCAGGCAGTGGGCGTGGAGGAAGAAACAAGAGGACATTTGGGATGAACTGAAGGTTGTAATTGTGGGCTTAGGTCTCCACGCTAATGGTGAATGAGGTTGGAGAAGGTGAGGTTGGAAGCTGGGAAAGCAGTAGAGGGGTCTGAGCTAAAGCAGATGTAGAGGGGGAGGGGACACACGTGAGTAAAGTGGGAGGGCAGAATCTGGAGCCTCTTCAGAGGTGCTGTGGCCAGCTAGGAAATCAGATGACCCCAAGGTTTCTGATGTGGCTCTGGACGGAGGAAGAGACTGTCACCAACCATCTCAGGAAATGTGGAAGCTGCACCCTTGCTTATAACAGAAAAGGTGTCTCTACCTTTGCACAACTTCTGGGATTATGGGGGACTCGGGAGTTCTGAAAAACCAGCATGAGGATGACAGTGGCCGCTCAGCCTCAAAGGGTCGCTGAGATATGTGCTTCTCCGAATTTTCTCCCTTGCAGCCGGGCTCATTGAGTAAAGAGAATTGGTAGCAGCAAGAAACCAGAGTGGTGAAAAAAAAACAAAAGAAAGAAACCAGGGTGGGGGTTTATTTATTTATTTATTTATTTATTATTTTTTCTAGACAATCTCATGTAAACCAGGCTGGCCTCAAACACAATAAGTAGCTAAAGATGACCTTGAACTCCTGACCCTCCCGTCTCTGCTTCTGTATGTAGACAAGGTTTTAAGTCGCAGTGTAAGCAAAGGTGACTTTGAGCTTTGGATCTTGCCCCCTCCACCTTCCAAGTGCTGGGATTCCAGTGTGACCTGCAATCCTATGGCTTGTGTAGGTTTCTGGCCTGACTTCTCTTCATCCATGGTTGGATTTCTAGGCCCTTCACTGTTTATTCTACAATGAACATGTGCATGCTACAGCATTTTACGAAAGAGCTACAACCAGGAAAGGACACTACCCCTTCCTTCTCTGAGAGCACTTCCCATGCCCTGCAGGCCGTAGCTGGCATTGAAACCTGGTACTACACTGCAGGCAAGGGTGCCAAAGAAACAGACTTTCCTCACAGGTGGCTTGGCTTCTCAGATGCCCCCAGTGTGGCTCTGCAGGCCAGTGATCCCATGGTGTTAGCTGATGTTCAGGCAGAGTCATTCACAGGCCCCAAGCAACCCACTGCCTCTAACTACTGGTAGCCCAGAATGAACAGGAATTGAAAGTAGAGACCTCTTTACTTGAACTTGATTAGCTTCTGGGCCCTACTCCCTTCCAGGAAAGAGTAAGTGGAGGGCTAGGGATGTACCTCAGTGGACAGAGAGCTTGAACAGAGACCTTCCGTTCTACTCTCACCACTGCACAGATTAGGTGTGGAAATGCTCATGTGCGATCCCATCCATCACTTGGAAAAGGGAGGTGGGAGGATCCAAAATCCAAGGTCATCCTTGGCTGCATAGTGAGTTTCGGGCCAGCCTGGACTACATTCTGTCTCAAAAAACAAAGAAAGGTGGGCTGAAGAGATAGCTCTGTGTTTAAGTGTGTTTGCAGCTCTTCACAGAATCCAAATTTGCTTGTCATCACCCATGTTATGCGGTTCACAGCCACCTGTAACTCCAGGTCCAGGGCATCTCACATGTTCTGGCTTCTATAAGCATCCACATGCATTCACACACACACACACACACACACACACACACACACACACAGAGAGAGAGAGAGAGAGAGAGAGAGAGAGAGAGAGAGAGAGAGAGAGGCAGTCAGACAGACAGACAGACAGACAGAGCGAGCTAGCAGGTGGAGCCTTGTCCTGGTTTGTTGTTGTTTTATCAGATGGACACAAGCTAGAGATATCAGAGAGGAGGAACCACATTTGAGAAAATGCCTCCATAAGACTGGCCTGTAAGCAAGCCTGTGGGGCATTTTCTTAATTAATGATCAATTGTGAGTGGTACATCCCCAGGACATAGGAAAGTGAATAGCAGGCCAGTAAGCCCCACTCCTGCATGACCTCTGCTTCAGTGCCTCTCCCAAGATTCACGCCCTGCCTTCCCTCAGGAATGGAGAGTGACCTGAGAACTGGACGCTGAACTAAGCCTTTTTTCTCTAAGTTGCTTTTTGGTCATGGTGCTTTATCACAGCAGTACAAACCTAAGACAAACTTTGTGCCTGGAAAGGGAACGTACAAACCACTTCTTGGGTTTAGCTGTACTGTGTCTTTCAGCTTACTCGGAAAATGGTACAAGGAGCCACAGGAGAGGTGGGAATCAGGAGGATCAGGTTAAGGCGGTTACCCCGAGGTTCTGGTTGAAGGAAGCAGAGGTGTGGCTCAGTAAGCCTGCTGTCATTGTTTCCTAAGAAGACTGGTCGAGTGGGTCTGTGGTCCAAGCACTGGGGAGACAGAGACTGGTGGGTCCCTGGAGCTCACTGGTCAGCCCGCCCAGGCAGCCCAGGCAGCCCGGGAACTCCAGGTTCAGTGAAAGAGCCTGTCTCAAAAACTAAAGTGCAAGTGATAAGAGAAAACCCCAATATTGCTCTCTGGTCCCAGATGTGCTCACACAAATATGTATGCATGCAAATGTGTATACACACTGGCATGCACATGTGCACGGTCCACACAAACATATACCCATGCGGTTGGAGAGATGGCTCACTGGTTAAGAGTATGGGTGGTTCAAGGGACCCAAGTTCAATTCCCAACATTCACATCAGGTATCTCAAAACTGCCTAGAACTCCAGATACACACACACACACACACACACACACACAC